>ML360321.1:0-36978 GCA_005239505.1 Nicotiana paniculata | reverse complement strand
TTAATTGATTTATTGTGATTTTTATAGGACGGTATGACGAGTAAAAATCACATGCTCACAACGACGAGTCACCAACGTCCAACCTTCATCGTCCTCAGGTTGATCGTCTTCAACTTTGTAGTTCTCCAGTAATTCTTCATCTTTACTTTCTTTGAAACTACATAATTCGTCTGGACTGAATGAGCCAAATGTGATAGAGACTTGGTTTGCGCTTGCTTTCTCATCTTCAAGCACGATTTTCTTTTCACGAGCCAAGTCTATAAATTTTTCCTTGAAAACAAAGCACTTCTCCAGAGAGTGGCTCACAAGTCGATGATATTTGCAGTAATTTGGGTCATCAATTTTCCCAGCTTCATTTGGTCGCTTCATCTCCGGAAGCTCAATGAGATTTAACTCGAGGAGTTCTTCAAAATAGCTGGCACATCAGAATCCAGAAATGGGTACTCTTTCTCTTGCATTTCTTTTAGAGTCAACTTTCCACTTGGCTTATCTTGAAATGAAATGGATTTCATACTCTGCTTCTTGCTCACCTTCGTCGTGAACTTCACAAGTGATGTGTTGACATTCATAGCTTCTTTATTTCAGATCTTGGTACAAACTTGCTCCAATTTCTGACTTCTTGCTTATCGTTCTCTTTGCGAGGTTCATAGATAGGCACCCTTTCATTTCCATCGGAGTCCATGCTCAATTCCATGTCATGGATACGAGTTGCAGATTCTTCAAATGTGCTAGGATTGATACCTTGCAAGATGTAGCGCAATACCCAATGCATACCTTGGATGCACATATATATGCCAGAAGCTTCACTAAGACTGTCTTTACAGTTGAGGCTTGCATTCCTCCAA
Organism: Nicotiana paniculata; assembly: GCA_005239505.1. Lineage (NCBI taxonomy): Eukaryota > Viridiplantae > Streptophyta > Magnoliopsida > Solanales > Solanaceae > Nicotiana > Nicotiana paniculata. Next base: position 36,133 of record ML360321.1, on the reverse strand, counting down.
CGATTGATAAAGTCGATAACTGGTTCACTCTTCCGTTGACGAGTACTTGTGAGTTCTATCATACTCACAGCACGTCTCGTGCTACAAAAGCGATTGAGGAATTCTTGTTCTAGTTGATCCCAGCTATCAATAGATCCTGCCTTGAGGTCTGTACACCAATCAAAAGCATTTCCTTTTAGCGAGCGGACAAACTGTTTGACGAGGTAATCTCCATAAGTCCCAGCGTTTTTGCATGCCTCAACGAAGTGCGCCACATGTTGCTTTGGATTGCCTTTACCATCAAACTTTGGAGGTTGATAGCCAACATGCATCTTCAACATATCGATCCTTGCAGTGTACATCTTTGCGTATGTAAGGGAAGACTTGGTAGCAACTTCGTACTTGCTTTTAAGAGTTCCTTCGATGAACTCCTTCAGTTGATCAATCGGAATCATCCCTTCCGAGGAGACTGGAATTTCCTTAGTGGATGCAACTTGTCGTGGGGAAGGATCAATCTCTTGAATTTCTGGGAGTTTTCCAGGTGCATGAGTGGATTCTTCTTCCATCAAGATTCTCCCCCTATCTGTTAGCTTGTCGATTCTAGCATCTTGATTTTGCATGCACTTGGTCAAGCCAGCGATTGCTTCTGTCAAGTCTGCCAACTTCTCCTCCACATATGAAGTGTTTGTCACCATGGCTTGGATGGTTGTCATGGACGATAGAGAGTAGCATGGATTTTCACACAGATTGATCCTTGATTGGCTCGCGCTATGTGGTGTAAGTGGGGAGGATCCATCACCTGAAGCGTCATCATCTTCCTTCACATCAGAGTGCTTGGATCCGGAGAGGTCAAGCAGAGCAAGAGTTTTCTTGATCTTTTCAGCAACATCGCTTCCTCCTTCGGGTGCATTTGTGGAAGATCTTGATCCTTTTGAGTATGAAGATCCGAAAACAGGGGTAGATGTGGATGACACTTGGGGTGCTTGTTGTCCTAACGAGCTTGCTTTGCTCCTCGTAACTGGTCCAAAGCTTCCAAAAATAACTTCGAGTATGTTTTCCACATCAGCATAGAACCTGGAATTGGCAGCCTTGGCAGAAGTTGAACTGGAGTTGATTTTCTTGGAAGGCATTTCGTTGTTCTTGAACTTTGGTGTTTGAAAAGTTGAGATGAGAGGTAGAGATTGTCCCACTGGGCGTACCAGAATTTGTAGACAATAAATTGTGTCAAGAAAATATAATCAAGACCGAAAAATATCACAACAATCGTAGTATTTTATTTCAAATGTTTGAGTGTTACAATCTCAATGATTCCTCTGATTCTTCTTTTCAACAGTAATTAAAAGAGCCTCCGAACTTAATCTTGAATTTAATTTTATTTTAATCCAAGTGATTGAAGTTTGATCTTGATCTTGACGTACTTTTAATCCAAGGGCTTGCAGCTTGTTCTTGAATCTTCGTCTTGATCTTTTAAATCCTTAGAACACTTGAATGCTTGTAGCTTTTAGAGAAATCCGTAGCGTTTGATCCACGTCCCTCTTGCTTCTTGTTATAACTTTTGGTGTCTTTTATGAGTTATGAAGGCTCCTATTTATAGTTGTGGGAGGGAAGAGTTGTGATAAGAACAAACTCTTTCCGACCAATCAAATTGAAGTGTGACATGGACACATTTGATTGGCCATAACATATCACTTGCACACGTGGCGCGATTTCATTGGCCTTTTGATTTGACTTGACATACCTTATCATTTTGACACGTGGCATGATCCTATTTGCTCTTCCGTTTGTCTTTTGTGCCACGTCATTTGATACGTGGGCATCATTAAAGCCCATTTAGTTGGGCTAAAGTGATGAGCCCACTTCATTAAGCCCAATATATTAATCCATAATATTTATTTGGACTAATATATCTTGAATTTTAAAATATAATTCAAATTCTTTTATGAATTTAATTTTAATAAAATTTATATACTTACAGATATATTATGGTGTCAATATGGCAGATCTTACTGGAGCAAGAGTTAGATGGGGGTTGAAGATCACATAGAAAAATGGCGGAGAAGAAGCGGATGGGAGTTAGGACGATAGAGGCGGCAGAAGTAAATTAAAAGTGGGATTTGGGGAATTGAAAAAACAAGGAGGGAACTTTGCTGATTACGATTTTCACACAAATTTGAAAAATGAATAAAAACCAAACAAAGTTATTGAGAAAATTCGATATTTTATCAATGATAAAAAAAATACCATAAAAGTGTAATGTGGCCAATCTGCTTACACTTTAAATTTATTATATGACCACAAAATATCAATATTAAAATGTTTGCTAAAAAGCAAAAAGTCATGATTAAAAGTTTATTTAGTTAAATCCAATTGTTGATGTTTATTACAAATAACAAAGAATACTAAGTTGTTGGTTTTTCTTTTTTCAAAAATTTTAAATGAGATTATACAGTTGTTGGTTAAAAAATTACCATCAACTCTATAGTTATTTGTAGTGGAAAAAATGAATTCTTTAAATTGATTTAATTTAACGACATCTCAATCATTTTAACAGAAAAAATTATTATCGGTATTTCTTGACAAAGTACGCTAATTATTCGTCATTGGTTATGTCACTTTATCCAAACAAGTAATGTTAATTATAAAATTATATTTGGTGCACAAAAATATTTTGAAACCTTTGACTCTTATAAGTTAAGAATAAGCAATGTCGGAGCTAAGTGTATAAATATTTTTGAAACATTTAACTCTTATAAGTTAACAATAAGCAATGTCGGAGCTAAGTGTAGAAATATTTTTGAAACATTTGACTTTTATAAGTTAACAATAAGTAATGTCCGTGCTAAGTGTATTGAAGGGAGCTCAATTGAATCTTCTTTCGTTAGAGAATTACATTATACAAGTAGGATAAATATAATCTCTTTTGAGTATATGAATTCTTGAATCCCATGATAGTTTAATGTATTCAATCACTACGCTAGTTTGCATTGTTTGGAGTCCTCTTGTTAAAAATTTTAACTCTGGAATTGCTTATAAATTACTTTATATGAGTTGGAATATTTCTCGTTTCTAATGTTAACTTGAGGAAAGTGAAATAGAAACTTGATAATTTTGGTTTTTTTTTTTGCTACTTTCCGATACCACAATACAAGGTATTATAAAGCTTTTCACTTAATTAACAAAGATAAAACAATAAATACAAGAAAATAATAATTTTCTTTTAAAATATTAATTATAGTTGTAATAGTGGTTTTTATGCACATACAATATACGTGTGTTTTCTATATAAAAATTAAATGAGTTCGGTACTTTTCAGGAATTAATGAATCAAGTTTTAAAAAACATTCTCAAAATTATAATAGTTTTGTCACAATTATATACAACATTAGTGACAAAACTAATTTGTCACCAATTTCTTTAAATGTTTGGAGCTAATTCATGTTTTTTGGTGGGAAACCTTTGTAGGCAAAACCTTTGCTATGAAATTTGTATTTTGTAACTAAAAGTATGTCCCTCATGTATTTAAGTACGAATATAATTTTGTCAAGAATAGTCTATAATTAGTGACAAACTTTCTATAGTAGCTTAAAAATTTGTTGGTTAAAGAAGATATGACGATTGTCACTAATTGTATGCTCTACTGACAAAAATTAAGGTCATAAGAGGTAAAAGATTTCGTGGCTAAAGTTTACACTATTTAACTACTAATTCTGTTTTGTCACTATTTTAGCTACACATTTTAAATGACGAAATTTTAGTGACTAAACATATCTTATTTTAAGATAAATAATGATCTGTCACATATTTTGTATAACATTAGTGACGAAATTAGTTTGTCATATACCTTTAATTTTGTGGCTAATTTTATTCAATATTTGGCGCCAATTTGTCGTTTTGGTGGAAACTTTAATAGATAAAATTTTTGCTATGAAATTTATGTTTTGTCACTAAAAGTATGATCCTCATTTATTTAAGTTGTTTATACTAAAAATGGATAATAATTGAATTTATATGTGGTTTTAAGGACACGTGATTTCACTTGGCACAAATTGAGAAAATATGTAAATGATATTGAAACTGACTGTAAAGAAAAACAAAAGCAAACCAAATGAGATGTGCAGCCTTGGCCCTCGAGATAAGTTACCCTCGAACCAAATGAACGAGCAAAATCAGATATGAACAAAGTAACAGAGTGAGCTTAAAGAAAAGAGTACTATATTGTTTTGTATTGCGTGAATCTGATTCCTTTACAAATGATTATACTCCCTTTATATGGTAGGGAAGTCCTACTTATGCTACAATTCTAAGTACAGTAAGAATCTTATGCTACAATTCTAAGTACAGTAAGAATCCCATGATTGGCTAATTAGTCAGCCTCATCTTGATACGTGCCGAGATTTTCACCGTGATCCTTGCTCAATTACGGATATTTCGGCTTACCGTTACTTGACTAGGTAAACTTCCATTGGTCTCGCTTGATCTCCGTTCTGCTTGGTCTCGATCTTCGCTGGTCTCGTCCTTGGTCGGTCTCTGAATTAAGGGTTCAACAACCTAACTTTCATACTGAGGCTCGATACAACACGAGGCCGAACTGTGGCCTATCATGATCCAACCTCGATTAGTCATAAGACGGGAAGACACGTTCTGACCGTATACAGATAGTCCCCTCATTTCTCAGAAATAAGGTGATGAGAATTGACATGAATTCCCGAACTCCATCTCTATGAGTGATGACGTCAGTAACGAGCTCGACCATGACGTAAGTGGCAAAATGTCCCGTCGGTCTAGTTACCAAGGAATTAAATGTATGTCAGGTGCTGGTCAGCCACTATCAGGTTCTGAACCGTCGCCTCCAACCTATAAAAACTCAACCCTCTCTCATTCAAAATTTTACAATCAACGCCTTCGTTGCTCTTGATTTCAAAGAATCCCCTTACTTCATAATTTCTTGAACTCTAATCAACATCCTTACTTTTTTACTTGTTGTTCATAAATGGATAAAACTTCTAAAACCATGCCACAAAAAGAGGCTGCTTCTTCATCACGTTCCACAGGTGATGAGGCTGCGGCAGAGCCCAACCCTGAGGAATTCGTTCCGACGGGGTGCCCAACTGTCACTCACTTTAAAATAGAGAAGACCCCCTCGGCGCAGGGACGATGCGAGCCGATGTCGAGGTATATATACACCATCACCAAGGACATCCTTAAAAAGGTCAAGGAGGAGTGCACTTAGGTGAACAAAGATGTGGTCGTTCCTTCTCCTGAGGAATCGATCACCACCTACTTGGAGGTGTATCTAAGTGTTTACACTTACCCCTTTATATTTAGTCCCTTAGACCCCATAATCGTCGCCTTCTGCAAAAGATATAAAGTCACCCTAGGCCAAATCCACCCTCGTGATGGAGAATAATCGTTCTCCTCCGTTTCTTCACAACTAAGATTGAGGGATGTTATTTCACCCTCGATCACCTCATCCGCCTTTACAGTACCCGACTCTATTGATGGGGACTAATCAAGCTTGCCCGCCGGGCCAGAAGAGCATGTTCTCCAGCATAGATGAGTCTCAGGATCGAGGCTGGATGGGCAGGTTTGTCCATAAAGTACATCGGACCTGATCCCCGCTGAAGACATGTCGTTCCCTAAGAAGTGGAACATGCAATGTAAGTACTTTTACCTCGAAAGTCTGATTTTTCGTTTCATTTCCTATTATCTTTCCCTATCTTTGCTTTGATATTGCAGCTGTGGCCCAGATGCCGGACTCGGTTCCGGAATTGAAGCAATAGGTCGAAGGCCTGGTATCTCAGAGACCCTACTCCGAACGTTCCTGGATGGAGTTATCAAAGGGTCGATGAGAGGCCCGTAACCATGGTAAATTTCTGCCTTGAATTGTTTATTGTTATGGCTTATTCTCGAACTAACTTATCTCTTCTTCTTTTGCAGGTCTCGGGAAGGATGTTGCAATGAGACCCCCTTCCGGTGACGAAGAAGTCCTTCCCCATCCATCAGCTCCAAAGCCATCTAAGCAGAAAAAGGGCTCCGAGTCCGAAGAGGAAGAAGAAGAAGAAGAAGAAGAAGAAGACAAATCCAAGCTGGTGGCCCGTACGGGGGCTACTGCTTCAGTACAAAAGCCCTCCGAATTAGAGGCAGTTGATGAGGGAGCTTCGGCTGAGGTCCCTGAATCAGAAAGAGCAGAGGCTGTCCTGTCCCCAGCTAAGATGGTGGAGAGAGAGACTAGAGGTTAGTCTTCCCGAGCAATGGAATAGGTCCCTAGGGACGAGCTCGGGGTGGTTGATATTTTGGAATCCCCCCAGATTTCGGATACCATGATCCAAGAGGCCAATATGCTGGATAGCCACCGGATCGATATCCATGGTTTTTTCGACGGGATCGAAGATGTTACTTCCGAGGATGTCACCGAATTCGGTGATTTACCTGTGCCGAAGAAAATACCGTTGTCGGGTGCTACTGGATCTTCATCGAGCTCGAGGCTAGTGGACCAATTCCCGGCCCCGAGCGCTAACCCAAATCGCAAATGGCACCTAGTGCTTACTATCCTGGAGGATGCTCGAGTCTTATCTTCCCTTGTTGGGATTGCAAGCTATCTGAGAGGCTTGGTGAACGAGGAGGACCAAGCCGTGATGAATTCTGTAGGGGCCGCTTGCCTGTTTAATGAGGCTCAACACGCTCTAAATCGGGTAATCTTCGAGAGTCTCTTCCTTATTTCTTTTATACTTAGAATTGTAGATTATTCTTAACATCTTCTTCCGTACTTGCAGGCTTCGGTGTTGCACCACGAAGCCTTCCTCATAATTCGAGAGGATCACAATGCCGAGGTTCAGGGCCTTACCGAGAAAAGAAACACCTATAGGCTCCTTAGTGAGAAGCTTCAGGCCGATTTGGCCGCGGCTCGGGACGAGCACACTGATATAGCCAAAAAGGTATTATGAATACTTCATAATAGTGAAATAAGTTAGAGATAACGACTAATGATTCGATTCTACAGATTCTACAGAGGCTTGAGCAGATCGGATGGCTCGACAAGCACGTGGACGAGATACGAGCCGAGGCTAAAGTATCAAGAAAAACATGGATATCCTGGCCTCGAAGAAGGAGACCGTCCAAGCACAATTAGATTTGGCCGAGACCCAACTTCAAGCTGCAAAAGAGAAAACCTCGGTGCAGGCCGAGAAGATCAAGGAGCTTCAATCTTAGCTGGATTGGCCGCCAACAAGCTCGAGGCAGCTAAATCTGAGGTGGTTGCGGCCGATATTAAAACGGATGAAAAGGTGGCACAATTCAAGGTCGATGTTGAGGCCATCCAGACCAAGGCTAGGAGCATGATAGATCATGCAAAATGGCAAGCTCGGAAGGAAGCCCTCGAGGCGCTCAAACCCAGGATTTTGACATCGTGGCTGAGGTTGAGAATGCCCAAGCAGAAGAAATTCGGGCTCGGAACCTGGCCTTCCCCGTGGAAGACTTCGATAGCCTAAGTGCCTTTGAAGATGGGAAGACCCTGAGGATGGAGATGCTGCCTCTGATGGAGACCAAGCCTCTTAGGACTTAGTATTTTTTTTGTTCTTCTTTTTCACTTTTTCTGAGGCCGTTTTGGGCCGTTGTAAATTTTTTGGACTTGGCCGATTTGGCTCTTGTAAAGAAAATCATTTTATATATAAATACAAGGCTTTCTTTTCCCTTTCGGATCTTAAGTTTTTATTTCTTTGCTTTGTAATTTGTAATCACAAAGGTTGAGATGCCTTAACATGAGATAATAAGGTTGTGTTCGAGGGTTCGAACAACCCTTGCCTTTATCGAAGTTTTTCCCCAAGATGTCTTAAATTTGTGACTTTGCCGAGAGTAGCTTTTTAGAACCAGTTGTGAAAGAATTTTTTCTTTTTTTAAGGCCTATTTTTGTTACGGATTTCGGACGTCTCCGAGCCGTGTTAAATGGCTTTTTGTTCGGGCTTGCCCAGGATAATAGTCCCCAAGTGGGGTGGCCGTGGCCTTTGGAGATCGGGGAGTTGCCTATTAGGTCTTTTGTCCCCAGGGCCCTATAACTTGGGCTGTTTGAGTTGAATGGCAGTCCCCGAGTGAAGGAGCGTTCATTCGTGTTTTGGTTAAGTATTGCTCTTAGGATCGTTATAGTACGAAGCTCTTTAAGAGATGTAAATAGGAAAAAAATTTAAACATCAAATGTTTGCAAGGAAAGTACTTCTCTTTATTTTTACTCAAACTAGTCATACATGTGTACATGTGTAATCCATGGCTCGAACAATCTATGTGGGCATGGTTCATTCTGACCGTTTGGCCCTTACAATAAATCCTATCTATTGAGACCCTCATTTTACAAAGTAGTTTCCTTACTAGAGTTGATATTCGAAGATGATGTATATCCGAGGGAAGCCCCCCAATATTCGAGGTTGATATAAAAGGAACCCCGGATATTTTTGAATTGATCTTCGATGCCGATTTGTAATCGGGCTTGATTCTAAGTTAGCACGATTCACTGTTGCCTCGTTAAAAACCTCGCCGAAAAACCCATTTGGGAAAAACCGGTCTAAGGGAAAAAGAGTGCAACATGTGCTTTCAGACCTAAAGACTTCATTCCGTTTGCTGAAAAATCCACCGTAGATTCTTGTTGACCACCTGCAAGTGTTAGTTTAAAACAAAAATGAAAATAGAAAGGGCTCGTACCTTAGCAGTAGTATCATTTTAGGTGTTATATGTTCCAACTGATTGGCAGTTGTTCCTCCTTCATCGTTCCGAGCTTGTAGGACCCTTTTTTCGGTGAACTCAAGAATCTGGTACGGTCCTTCCCAGTTTGGACCCAATTTTCCCTAGTTTGGATTTCAGGTGTTGAGGGTGACTTTCCTTAGCACCAAGTCCCCGATGCCAAAATATCGAAGATTGACTCTTCAATTGTAGTATCTTTTGATCCGTTGTTTTTGGGTAGTCAATCAGACGAGGGCGGCCTTGCGTCTTTCATCCAATAATTATAGGCTCGTATTCATGGCCTTGTTATTTGACTCTTCTGTTGCATATCGGAACCTGATATTAGGTTCTCAGACCTCGACCGGTATTAAAAGTTTCGACGCCATAAACTAATGAGAACGGTGTATCTCCGGTACTAGACTTTGATGTTGTGCGGTATGCCCAAAGAACCTCGTGTAAGATTTACCTCCACTTTCCTTTGGCGTCGGTTAGTTTCTTCTTAAGATTTTGGATGATGGTTTTGTTGGTCGATTCAGCTAGTCCGTTTCCACTGGGATGATAAGGTGTTGATAGAATTCTTTGGATCTTGTGATCCTCGAGAAATTTATTCACCTTGTTGCCGATGAACTACTTTCCATTATGGCACACAATAGGGCATCCCATATCGACATATGATGTGATCCCAAATAAATTCTATGACTTTCTTTTCCCTAACTTTCTCGAAAGCCTGTGCTTCAACCCACTTAGAGAAATAATCAGTCATAAATAAAATAAACTGAGTTTTACATGGGGCCCATGGAAGAGGGCCAACGATATCCATTCCCCACGTCATGAACGGCCATGGGGACATGACCGAGTGGAGCAGTTCCCCCGGTTGATGAATCATTGGTGCATGCCTTTGGCACTTGTGGCATTTTCGAACAAACTCTTTTGCATCTTTCTCCATGTCTATCCAGTAGTATCCGGCTTTGATCACTTTGTGGACCAATGATTCGGCTCCGGAATGATTTTCGCAAGTGCCATCGTGTACTTCCCTTAGAACGTATTCGGTATCTCGTGGCCCCAGACATATCGCTAATGAACCATCGAACATCCTTCCGAGCAATGTTCCGTCTTCGGACAAGGTGAATCGTGTTGCCTTTGTGCGCAGGGCTCTCGATTCTTTCGGATCTGATGGGAGCTTCCTATTCTTCAAATACTCTACGTATTTGTTTCTCCAATCCCAGGTCAAACTTGTGGAGTTTATCTCGGCTTGGCCTTCTTCAACCAACGATCTCATGAGTTGTACGACAGCCCCCGAATTGGGTTCGTTATCTTTGACCGATGACCCTAGGTTTGCGAGGCCATTGGCCACACTATTCTGATTTTAGGCACATGTTGCAAAGTCCATTCCTTGAATCGATGTGGAGTTACTTGTAGCTTATCCAGGTATCTTTACATTTGTTCTTCTCGAACTTCAAAGGTTCCGTTAACCTCGTTCACCACGAGGAGGGAGTCACATTTGACCTCAATCACCTCCGCTCCCAAGCCTCTGGCTAATTCGAGACCTACAATCATGGCCTCATATTCGGCCTCATTGTTAGTCAATTTTATAGTTCTGATAGATCGTCTAACTACATTACCTGTGGGTGGTTTCAGCACGATGCTGAGTCCGGACCCCTTTGCATTCGAAGCATCATGCGTAAAGAGGGTCCAGATTCCCGAGGATGTACCCGAGTTTACTAACAGTTCTCTTTCAACCTCGAGTACGAGGGCCAACATGAAGTCAGCCACGAAGTCTGCCAAGATTTGAGACTTGATGGCTATTCAAGGTCGATATTGAATATCGTACTCACTATTTTCTACGGCTTTGGACAACCGTTCCGGAATTTCGGGTTTACGCAAAATATTTCAAAGTGGATAAGTTGTTACAACAAATATGATATGACATTGAAAGCATGGTTTTTGTTTCCTAGAGGCGCTTATCAGAGCGAGCACCAATTTTTCTTGACGGGGATACCTAGTTTCCGCCTCACCTAAGGTGCGATTAACATAATAGATAGGGAATTGCGTACCTTGTTCTTCTCGGACCAAGACTCCACTTACCGTTATATCCGATACTACTAAATACAAGTAAGTTGTTCATCTGCCCTCAGCGTGTGAAGCAGCGACGGACTCGATAAGTACCGTTTTAGCTCCTCCAAGACCTGTTGGCACTCCGGAGTCCATGTGAAGTTATTCTTCTTCGTCACCCAAAGCGGCTATGCGCCCCATTAATCTCTACACAACCTTTACGTTGTCTACTACCGTGATGTCCTCGATAGTTTTGATTTTATCGGGGTTGATCTCAATTCCTCGGTTGGATACCATGAAGTCGAGAAACTTGCCAGAGCCGACTGCGAATGCACATTTTTCTAGGTTGAGCTTCATGTTGTACTTCCTTAGTATACCGAAAGTTTCCTGTAAATGCTTCAAATGGTCCTCTGCTCGCAGGGACTTAACTAGCATGTCATCAATATAAACCTCCATCGATTTTCCTATTTGTTCTTCGAACATCCGATTTACTAAGCGTTGATAAGTTGCACCAATATTTTTTAGTCCGAATGGCATTACATTATAGCAATAGGTGCCGTACTTAGTGATGAACGAGGTCTTTTTCTGATCTTCCGGGTTCATTTATATTTGGTTGTACCCGGAATAGGCATCAAGAAACTGAGGATCTCGTGGTGGCCGTGGCATCGATCATGCAATCGATATTAGGCAAAGGAAAAGAATCCTTGGGACATGCTTTATTTAGATCCTTGTAATCTACACACATTCTAAGTTTGTTTCCCTTCTTAGGGACTACTACTATTTTTGCTAACCATTCGGGATATTTTACTTCCCCACTGGATCCTATTTTAAGAAGTTTTGTTACCCCGTGTTTGACGAAGGCATGCTTGACCTTGGACTGGGGTCTTCTTTTTTGCTTCACCAGATGAAACTTCGGATCCAGGCTTAGTCTATGAATGCTGATTTCTGGTGAGATCCCTGTCATATCGAGATGAGACCAAGCAAAGCAATTCATGTTAGTTTTATGGAATTGAATAAGTTTTCCCCTAAGCTTGGGAGCTAGCTCCGTGCCCAGGTATACCTTTCGTTCGGGCTGATGTTCGGTTGATGTGATCTGTTCCAGCTTTTCGACCGTCGATTTGGTGGCGTCGCAATCATTGGGGACTATGAAGGATCGAGGGATCCCATAGTCATCATCTTCGTCAGTCCCCTGCTTCTCTGATTAGGTCGAGGCCGGTGTCTATGGTTTCTATTTGGCCTCCTATTTTCCCTTTGAATCTGATCCCTTTGTTGATGAGAGTGCCGATATGGGTATCACTTCGTTAATTGCAAATATTCCTTAGCGGTGGGTTTCTCAGTAGACCATTTTAACTCCTTCTGGTGTCGGGAACTTCAGAACCTGGTGAAGGGTCGAGGGAACTGCCCTCATGTTATGGATCCATGGCCTCCCAAATAGGGCGTTATACCTCATATTGCCCTCGATCACATGGAACTTCATCTTTTGGATGGTCTCGGCACAGAATAAGGGGTTTGCAAGACAAAAGAGAGCACGTTACCTAGCAAGGTTATCTTGCCTTTGGTGGTTTCACATGCCATGTTGAAGCAGTTAAGTACTCGGGTCGCTAGCACAACTTGATCCTGTAGGCCGAGCTATTCTACGACCCTTGATCGAATGATGTTGGCCGAGCTACCTGGATCAATCAAAACACATTTAACTTGAGTCTTATTCATAAGTACAAATATTACCAGTGCATCATTATGAGGTTGCACAATTCCCTTTGCATCCTCGTCATTGAAAGACAAGGTTCCTTCTGGTACATAATCCCGAGTTTGCTTATCCCTTGTGATTGACACCATGGTGCATTTAAATATTGGTCCTTAAGGAATATCGATCCCTACAACAATCATGTGGATCACGTTCTATGGCTCTTCTTTCTTGTTCTGTCTGTTTGAATCTCTTTTTCTGAAGTGGTTCTTGGCTCGATCGCTTAAGAATTCCCGAAGGTGCCCCTCGTTGAACAACCGGGCTACTTCCTCCCTTAGCTGTCTGCAATCTTCTGTTCTATGGCCATGGGTGCCATGATATTTTCACATTTAGTTGGGATTTCTCTGGGCTGGATTGGTCTGCAGAGGTCGAGGCCATCTAGTATCTTTGATGCGTCTGATGGCAGATACGATAACTGAGGCATCAACGTTGAAGTTAGATTCTGACAGCCATGGTGCTTCTTTGGGCTCGACATTCCTATCAAAATCATTCTTGCTCATGAGCCCTCGAGAGATCTGACCTCGATTATTTCTCCTTTCACCTAGAATGTGGTTGCGTCCAAGTCCGATGTTTCTTCGATCTCCATTATATGGATGGTAACGATCCTTGTTTGACTGTGGTTCACGGTCAATGTCCCTTTTGACTCTATCGACAGACCTGACAGAATAAACGAACACGGAAGGAGTCCCCAGTTGGTCGTTTTCGACCCTACTCTTTGACTGATACCGATTATACACATCGTCCCAGGTGACAGCTGGGTATTCGATCAAGTTCTGCTTTAATTGCTGTGAAGCCACCATTTTTGTACGTTTAATCCTTGAGTGAAGGCCTGAACGACCCAATCATTGGAAATCAGTGATAGATCCATACGTTCCATTTGGAACCGAGACACAAACTCTTTGAGCATCTCGTTATCTTTCTGCTTTACCTTGAATAGGTTCGACTTCCTAGTCTCGACCTTTATAGCTCCAGCGTGTGCTTTGACAAAGAAATCTGCAAGCATGGCAAAAGAATCAATGGAGTTGGGTGGAAAATTATGGTACCATATCATTGCTCCCTTTGATAGGGTCTCCCTGAATTTCTTCAACAATACAGACTCGATCTCGTCTTCCTCCAGATCATTCCCCTTAATCGCACATGTGTAAGAAGTGACATGCTCGTTGGGGTCGGTCATTCTATTGTACTTGAGAATTTATGGCATACGGAACTTCTTGGGAATTGGTTTAGGAGCTGGCTCGGAGGGAATGGCTTTTGCATGAACTTCTTTGAATCCAAATCCTTCAAAACCGGTGGTGCCTCCGGAATTTGATCAACCCTGGAGTTATAGGTTTCCGCCTTCTTGTCATTTTCTTCAATCTTTTTCTCCCCTGATTCAACTCACTTTGTAAACTCCTCGAGCATCTTCATGATAGCGGGGTTGGTTCCTGATTCATTTTCGTTTGATCTTCTTGACACCGGTTCGACCCTATGAACAACTTCCTGCGATGGCTCGGGTTCGACCATGCTTGGTCCATGGTTCTGGTTTTGGAGTTGTGCTATTGCAGCTTGTTGAGCCTGCAACATATCGAATATCACTCGAAGGCTGATCCCACCTTCTTCGCCGCCCTGTGCGCTCTGGCCGGGATCGAACGTCTCTGCGGACGCTATTCTCTGGGTCGACGGCCAGATTTGCATTAATGACAACATGGGAACTGAAGTCATTGGGTCTACAGCCGGGACTCCATCGAGGTCAACTGGAGGTACTTCGTTCCCTGAGGCGGCTATGTTGTCACTAAAAGTGTGTGACTCATGTATTTAAGCACGAAATATAATTTTTGTCACGAAAAGTGAATAATTAGTGACGAATTTAGTGTCGTAACTAATAATTTTATAGCTAAATATCATATTTGTTGTAGTGTAATGAGACAACTAAAAAGCGTATTTCTAAACATGTGTACTCTTTTTCCTTCTCTAGAATTTTTTTTTCGCTGGGTTTTATTTTATTAAAGGTTTTAACGAGACATATTATCTGTTGAATAGACATTCACGGGGGAGTGTTATAAATAATGTTTTATTTATGGTGAATCTTTATATTTTAAAGAGATTTAGGGTTTGTTACTTGGTGACTAAGTCACTTCTCCGCTATAAATAGAGGGATTCTATTCCATTGTAATTGATCCCAAATCAATAAGAATTCTCTCTCTATTTTTCTTTCCAATACTCTTCTTCTTTTATTGTTTCATAACAAATCTCTAATTCTCAATGTCATTTTCTTTTCTTTCTTGTTTATTTTTTATATTTTCAATTAAAACTTGGTAACCTTTTACGTATAATATTTCTTTCTCCATTCGATAACTATGCATATTAAACTTATCTACCACACATTAGTTAGGCAACTACGTTAATTTCTGTCCTTAGAATTGGAAAAGAGATACTCGTAAGAAAGAAAGAAAATTCAAAGAAAAAACGAAAATGTGCGCTTTCCTCTGTTGGATATGCAATTGGAAATGTGAAGTTGGACTAATACTACTGGACAAAGACAATAGTACTAACTAGATTCGATCTACTGTGAGGATCCTGCCATCTTAAAAGGAGAAAGTTGGCTGCAAACAGAGACTGTAGTTGCATATTAGTAAAACAACTCTGACAGGTACGTAAGAATTAAACTTGACATTACATCCCGTTTTGTTTGACAAATGAAAACTACGTACATTTAAGTACTCACACTACGAGCCCGTTTGGACATACAATTTTTTTCCTTTTTTTCAAAAAAATTTCACTTTTTTTTCAAATTAGCGTTTGTTCATAAAATTTTTAATTTTCACTTGAAGATACATTTTTGAAATTTTCGAAAATTTTAAAAACTCCAAAAAGTTGTTTTTCTAAATTTTTACTCAAATCACTCACAAAACTTCAAAAACAACCCAAACTGAAATTTATGTCCAAACACAACTCTAAATTTCAAATACCATTTTCACTTGAAAATTTTTTTCACCGTTTTTTGAAATTTTACAATTCTTATGTCCAAACGCCTACTACATTTGCCTTTAAGTAATACTCCTACCATTCCAATTTATGTGACCGTATTTGATTGTTCATAATTTTTTTTTAAAAAAGACTTTTGAAATTTATGACCTAGAATAAACTAATAGATATTTGTGTGACTATAAATTATTTATTAAAAAGGTACAATCAACATATTAAATTGTTATTCCCTCTTTCTTAATTCTGTGGCGGTGTTTAAATTACGAGAGTCAAACAAAATTTATTTTGTTACCCTGGTTCTTTAATGTGGATTTTAAATTATTACTTAATTATTGTGACTTATAGTACTTTTTACGTAGTTTTCAAATAATTTTATTTTAAAAATTTAAAGAGTTTATATCCGAATTTACGATCAAAATTAAAAAGTTTAACTCTCTAATTAGTTAATAGATACGTTAAATCTGGAGGAAGCATCTGGTCACATATCTCAAAACCTTCACAAAAACGGACAGAACACATAAATTTGAGATAA
This sequence comes from Nicotiana paniculata, assembly GCA_005239505.1. Taxonomy (NCBI): domain Eukaryota; kingdom Viridiplantae; phylum Streptophyta; class Magnoliopsida; order Solanales; family Solanaceae; genus Nicotiana; species Nicotiana paniculata. The sequence goes on along the minus strand of ML360321.1, from coordinate 20,156 downwards.
AAGAAATACTGAATACAACAACAACTCTATCCTCACAAGGTAGGAGTAAGGTCTGCGTACACACTACCCTCCCCAGATCCCACGGTGTGGGATAAACTGTTTCTAATAGACCCTCAGCTCAAGAAAGTATAAGAACCACATTAATAAAAATATAAACAAGGAGGGACAATCAACAAGATAGTAAGGTGATCAACAATGAAGGAAAACAACTGTTAATCATAAAAACCTACTACCCACAAAAGGCAAGACTGTTCCAATACTACTGTTATGAACACTCTAGACTACCTACTCTACTACCATAATCCTCGACCTCCATACCTTCCTATCAAGGGTCATGTCCTCGGTCAGCTGAATTTGCGCCATGTCTTGCCTAATTACCTCTCCTCGCCTCTTATTAGGCTTACCTATACCTCTCCGTAGGCCCTCCAATGCCAACCTCTCACACCTCCTCACCAGGGTGTCTGTGCTCCTCCTCCTCACATGACCAAATCCCCTAAGCCGCGCTTTCCGCATCTTGTCCTCAATAGGAGCCACACGCACCTTGTCGCGAATAACCTCATTTCTGATCATACTAACCTAGTGCGCCCGCACATCCATCTCGATATCCTCGTCTCTGCTACCTTCATCTTCTGGACATGAGCGACCTTGACTGGCCAACACTCAACCCCATATAATATCGTTGGTCTGACCACCACTCTGTAGAACTTACACCCGAACTAACACTAAACTCCAAGCCGAACGTTCCGAAACTAGTCAAAAAATCACGGAAGCCAATAAAAATATACTTCAACATTATAATTAATTACTTCATAACACTTCCCAACTCCGCTCGAAAAGTCAAAAAAGTCAACTCTCGGGCCCACGTGCCCGAATTCCGAATTTTTTTGAAGATAAACATTACCCATAACATTACAAACTTAAGTATATAATTTATCCCCAATTCCATGTCCAATTTTCGTGTCAAAATCCAAAATACCAAATTCTAGGTTGTCTCTTAAAATCCCACAATTCACAATTTCTCATGTATTTACAAGACCAAATTTACCTCATGATTGATGATGAAAGTGGGGCTCCAAAATCGCTCCAAGGCCAGCTCCCATGGAAGAAATGAAGTGAACATGAGCCAACTCACGTACATAAACAAGCCCTCTGCCCAGCGATCATCCCACTTGCCGCCAAAAATTTCGCTTATGCGGTTCTCCTAAGGCCTCCCGCATCCGCGTATGCGGACACGAATTTGCACATGCCAAGGCGCACCTGTGCCCGTCCCTCCGCTTCTGCGAAAATGTCCCAGCTGGCCGCTTCCACCTTTGTGCCTTCAATTCCGCTTCCGCGATCACACAAGTGTGACATCTTCGCACCTGCGACCTCAGCACAACCTTGCCCAGGTCGCTTCTGCGAGCCACTGCCTCGCTCCTACGACACCACACGTACGGTCCTTCCTGCGAAAGTGAGAAAACACCAACATCTAGAACATCCAGATTTTCCTTAAGTCCAAAGTCCAATCTGTTGATCACCCGGAATTCACCCGAGGCCCCCGAGACCTCAACCAAATATACCAACGCGTCCCCAACTATGATACGAACTTATTCGAAGCCTCAAATCACACTAAACAACATCAAAACTACAAATCAACGACCAAAACCTGTCTTTCAACTTTCTAACTTTCAAACTTCGTTGAACGCGCCCGAATTACACTTAAACATTTCGAAATGACGTCAAACTTTACACACAAGTCACAAATCACGATACGAACTTATTCCAATGCTCGGAACTCCAAATGAACATCGATAACATCATAATCCAGTTCAAACCAAACCTATGAAATTCCAGAACATCCAAAATGCCAACTTTCTATAATAAGCGCCGAAATGCTTCCGGACCACCCGCGATACTCAACCCAAACATACGCCCAAGTCCAAAATCATCATACGAACCTATTGGAACCTTCAAATCCCGATTCCGAGGTCGTTTACTTAAAAGTCAAACCTTAGTCAATCCTTCCAACTTAAAACTTCTGAAATTAGAATTTTTCTTCTGAATCAACTCCGAACTTCCCAAAATCCAATTCCGACCACACGTACAAATCGTAATACATGAAGTGGAGCTACTTGAGGTCTCAAACCATCAGACGACACGCTAGAGTTCAAAACGACGAGTCGAGTTGGTACATAGGACATAATAATGCTTATAAAATTAATTATAGTTTGCTCGTCAACTTGTTATCACCGTAAAAATAATTATATAGTCAAATCAAGCATCTGTCTTAAAAGTTAAAAGTAGGGGTGCACCTATGCTTTTAATCCTGAATACATACGCCTCAGCATGTTGGACTCCTTGGTGCAAAACATAAGGGGTTCTTTTTTTATAAACATACACCCTGACTAAATATTAATTTACCCTCGGTACTTATACTGAATTAATAAATTCAATGGCATATGTCTTTACAAATACCATTATCACTAAACCTTAGTTAATAAATATACATACTCACCTTACTTTATCTCTTTAACACTGATAAATTAGAATAGTTTGGTATATACACGGAGTGTGAGTAAATTTTTAACCGTCCAACTTAACCGAATTAATTAAGTATTTAACCGGGAGTTTATAGCTCTTGAACCAAATTAATTAAGTATCTTATGATTTTTTATTTTTTAACGCACAGAGTCAAACAAAAAGTGCATCAAATGTACCATGATGTCTGAGAATGATAATATATTGATGTGTCCATTATTACTGGGAGCCCAAGGGGAAAGACGCTAGGAAGTAGAAGACCAACACGGCTATATATATGTATGTATATATATATATATATATATATATATATATACATATAATAAGATAGCTATATAAATAACTTGCAAAGAAGGAAACAATCAGTGGCTGTAGTTTAGTGGTGAGAATTCCACGTTGTGGCCGTGGAGACCTGGGCTCGAATCCCAGCAGCCACATTAAGTTTTTTAATCCAGTTTAAACTTTCGAGTCGATCAACAAAGGAACCAAAAGAGCAATCTCAAAATGCACATAAACTTATTTCTTTGATTAGACACGTAATTAAAACAAGATAAATTTTAGGGTGTGTTTGGTTTAACGGAAGAAAATATTTTCTTGGAAAATAAATAATAATCTTATTCATTTGCCGGTATTACAAATGAAGGAAAATAATTTCTCAAGAGTATTCATAAATAATTTAGATACAATAAACTTGAAGCCATAAGCTTTCGAACCAACAATATTTCTAACCTCACAAATTTCATAAATTTTTGAACCGCTAAACTTTCGAAATCGCGAAATTTCGTACCCATAAACTTTATAATTTATAAACCCGTAAACTTCCAAACACATAAATCTCCGAACTTATAACTTTGGAACTTGTTCAATTTCGAAACTGCAAACCGAAAGATGAAAAAACTAAAACTGAAAATATAAAATAAAATAAAATTCTAAGGGGAGGGGAGGGAAGTGTGTAGAAAACGAAAAAAATAGAAATTTGAAATTAGAAGAAAAAAAGTAAAAAGAAATAAAAATTGTGCAGGGTGGGGTGGGGTGGGGTGAGGGNGGAGTGTGCAGAAAAACGAAAAAATAGAAATTTGAAATTACAAGAAAAAAATTAAAAAGAAATAAAAATTGTGCAGGGTGGAGGGCAGTGGGGTGGGAGGTGAGTGGTGCAGAAAAAGAAAAAATAGAAATTTAAAAATTTCAAAAAAAGGTAAAAAAACTTTTTTTTGGGGGTAGGGGCAGTAGGGGTAGGGGCGCAGAAAAACGAAAAAAAATAGAAATTTGAAGTTAAATTTTTTTTTAAAGGGGGTAGTAGGGTGTGTGGTGAAGGAAAAAAATTGAAATTTGAAAAGAAAAAAAGTCTTTTTCGGAGAGAGGAGGTGGGGTGTGGGGTGGATTGGTGAGGGTAGGGAATATGGGGTAAGGTTTGAGAAGGAGTTTTGGAAAATGTTTTTCCTTCTCTTGATATCGGAGGAAAATATTTTCCTCCAATCAGAAAAAAATGAGTTCATAAAGAAAATAATTTTCAAAATATTTAAATCAACCAAATATGAGAAAATTAAAAAATATTTTTCAAAAAATATTTTCTTTCGTACCAAACACACCCTTAATCTTCAGATTATAAGTTTCAGTCCAGCGTATGACCTTGATTGTGTCAAAATATTACTTCAACCGTTTAAAAAAGAATGAACATCTTGCTATTTTGATTTTTCGGATTTAAATAAGATTTTCCTTGCTCATATTTTTTGTAAATATTTGTTAAATATATTGGATTATTAATTATTGTGGCTTATATTATTTTTTATGTAGTTTTTAAATATGATAATTTTATTTAAAAAAAGTTGAAAAATCTAAGTCCGAATTCACAGAAAAAATTAATTAATTTGACCCTCGTGTTTTAAAAAAATTCAAACAAATTAAAAAAAATATATTACTCCTCTTCTTTTTTCTTTTTCTTTTTCTTTTTGGCCTCCTTTTTTGGGGTCTTACATCGACCCATAAAAAGTGACAAAACATACTATTGCTGTGATGTTTAGCTGGTCAATAAAGCAACAACACTATAGTCTTTATTAATTTTTTATCTTCACCTGATTTTGTTAGTTTTTATACCATATATTTATTTTCGAATACGACTTATAGACGGAAGCCTTGGATGATAAGTAAAGTGACTTTTTACCTTCCCAAACATTATTAGGATAACTACTGATAAGAAATAATATTTCACATTTTAATTTCCCTTATCTATAGCTTCGACTGTTAGCTGATAACTATTATTGAGTCCTTATTTTAGGTCTCTTGTATTGTAGTTATATTTAAATAACAGGAATAATCAATATAACAAGATTTTCTTTCTCAAATCCTTTCAAGCATATCATGAAGAAAATATATTTATCGACACTCATTTGTTTAGATTTAGAAAAAACTTTAGAAATGTTTTCAGGAGAAAAAAAACCGTATGATAATTTTATAATAATTGTTTGAAGTTTCATGACTGGTTTATGAACGAAAGAAGATTTTTTTTTTAATGATAATTTTATAATAATTGTTTTAGGAATTCTCACTACCTTCCCACTCTATACATCTTTAACTTCATTTAAAAAAAATTCTATTGATAAAAAAAAAAAAAGGAACTATAACTCATGGACTTTGGAAAAGGACCAAATTATAAACATATAATACCACTTTACCAAAGAAACCATTCTCTGTAGGCTTTTTCTTTTTCTAGTCACTTTGTTAAAGAACAACTACATGGTCCCAACATAAAAATGAAATGACAAAAATTTGGACTTTTTACGATTTTTGTTTAATTTCTTTCAGTTAAATATTGCTTAGTTTATTTAAATATTTCTGATGCTCCATTTTTTCTTGCTCATTGAATTCTCCTTTTCTTATATTCTTTGTTCTTTTGCATCCTCCCTTTACTTTGTACAAAGATAAAGGAAGTTGATGATAGAAGTATATTATATTCTGGTCATTGTTTCTCAATAACTTGATCTACACTTAATGTAAATCGAGAAAGATAGTAAAATTAGATCAATTTATATTCGCAGGCAAGTTCTAACTATTTTACCCTAAAAAAAAAATGCACATTTCCAGTTAATTGTTCACAACATGAAAAATTAGAAAATATTAAATGCCGAAGCACCATCTTCGGAGATCAGCCAAAACGTCTGTTTCCACATTCTATTCTATGAATATGAATCTTATTCTATTCTTTTCTCGTCGTTATCGTCATTATAATGACCTCCAAATAACAACACCAACCGTAGATTAAAAACTACGTGTCGGATTCAGCTTATAGTATAAAGAATTTTTGGCAATATTAATATATTTTAGTAATTGATACTTTATTTTTTAATTTATTTTTCATATTAACGAATTACGCTTAATCTATTGTTATGTGTTACTTTTACATAGTATTTGATAGCATTAAAAATAATATAATATTAATTTTAAACTCGTTAGTTTTTTTATTTGTAATGTAATTTTCCTTTGGGATTTTAATTATCATTGACCCGTTCTTTTATTACTAAGACTTATTACCATGTGGAAGGAAATTTTGAGACAATAAGTGGGCAAACACCCCTAATGATGTGTGATTAAGGTTTTACATGAATTTAACCAGATAATAGCACCGTCATAAAAAAGATTATAATGTAATTTGTATATTGCTACTATTCAAATTATCACCACTTAACTGAATTGTTCCTTCTTAGGTCAAATTTTGTGACTATGGTAGTTAACACTAAATTCTTCTTAGACACATACAAAAAATAACTAACTATAGACAAACGACTTACCTTTTTTTTTTTTTTTTTGTTACAACAAATACGGATAAATACTAGCTGGTAGAGGCGGACCCAAGATTCAACAGTTAAAGAGCACCGTTATATTCAATATAAATTTATCTGTTCATAAAGATGGGTACGGGGTTTTTGTTAATATCTAACTATTTTTTGAAGAATTAGCAAATATATATGAAATTTTTTGCCAAAGTGGTAGTAGTTACAGAATACTAAACGTTACGTAGTACTCGCATTCAGCTTTAGGTATTCTGGTGAACAGCTGAAAGTTGAAACGTCGTTACATTTGTTGGTGTCCCCTCAAAATTTTTTTTTTTTTTTTGCTTTATTACTTACTCTTCTTCTTCATTACGCAAAAGGCCTTTTATTACATATGTATGTAGACAAGTGAAACTGAAACAACATATATAGAGTGAGAGAGACAGAGAATTCCCTGTGTGTGTTTTAATTTGATCAGTAATTATGGCTTCGAAGTTGTTAATGATCACTGTCTTTGTTTTGGATCTCATTGCTTTTGCTTTAGCTGTTGCTGCTGAGCAGAGAAGGAGCACTGTAAGTACCTATTTTAATTTACTATTCTTGTTTTCATTTATAGAATCTTTATCTGTTTAGTTCCATTAGAGAATGTAATTAATTTTCAAAAAAAAAAAAAAAAGAGACTTGAGCATATATTACTTGCTTTTTGATGTATTTGATTTGTTTAATTCTTGAGAATTTAATTTTCTTCCTGAAAATTTCTGGTTTTCTAGTATATTATATATTTTCTAGCGGCATTGGTTATCTGCAAATATTTCATGATTTTCATGAATAGGCAGAATTCCTCTACTAGGCATTTACTTGAATGGCAGCATCTACGATGTTCAGAGTCTGAGTCAGGATTTGAAATTTATAAATTCGAGATTGTAGTCCGTTTAAGTTATTGGGTTCTAAATTAATAATTTGTACATAGTCAATGAATTTCTTAAGACAAACACATTGTTTTGACCAAAGCTACGGGTTATGATGGCTCCACCTATGAGGATATTACTCTTTTGATAGTTATATCATTTTTTCTTCAATTAAGATTCTTAAATACATGTTTTTAAATGTTTTGACTTTATATGTAACTCCTAAGTTTGAAAAGTTTTATTAATATGTTAAGAATTTAGTGTCCAAACGCAAAAATAAATTGACTATGCTAAGCTTATTGAGAGAGTGATATTTAGTTTTTGCTTCCTTGAGAGAATAAGGCAATATATTAAGATTTCAAAAGGGAAAAAATCGACTGGACTGTTGGAGAATGAAATAAGAGACAATGGTAACACGAGAGAAGGATTTTGTTAATGTCTACTGTCTAGTGCAGTCTTGCTCGCATTTTTGTTTGCTCTTCGCTGGTATGAATGTTATTATCCGCCGAGAGGCCGTTTGGATTAGCTGATTGTAAATAACTGATAAGCTTTAGATATTGAAAAGTTTTTTTAAGTTTTAAAATTGACTTTTAAAATAAATATTTACGTGTTTGGTTAGAAGTGCTGAAACTAATAATAAGCAGTTGATGTGCTTGATAAAAAAAATGCTCATAAGATATTCAAGAAATATGGAATGAAGAGAAAGTCAAGAAATTTATTTTGGAAAAAGTATATTGTGAATTAGAAAATATTATTAAGGATAAATTAGTAAAAGTGTTGGTCAAACTAAAAGTTCTTATAAACTGAAAAATCATAAGTTGGGGGTGACCAACTTATGACTTATGGTTGATTTTAGCTTATAAACACTTCGAGTGTTTACTAAACGCATAGATAAGTCAAAATGTGCTTACAAGCCAGTTTGACCAGCTTATACCGCTTAGATTTTATTCAAGTTTTAGAATCAACTGTGCTTCACCTAATTGATCTAAAAAGTCTATGTTTCATTGATAGGCCACGATACAAACAGACAATGAGCAGGTATATAGCTATTGTGTCTATGACTCTGACATTTCAACTGGATTTGGCGTTGGTGCTTTCTTATTCCTCATGGTTAGTCAAGTCCTTATAATGGTTGCAAGCAGTTGCTTCTGTTTTGGAAAGGCTTTGAGCCCTGGTAGTTCAAGGGGTTGTGCTATTCTTCTATTCATCATATGCTGGTAAATATAATAACATGTTTTCATATATCTTGATACTAGAAATGAAAATTTTGGCTCCGCCGCTGACCTGACTGATATTTCAGGGTTACGTTTTTCATTGCCGAGGTGTGCTTGTTGGCTGGTTCGGTTAGGAATGCTTATCACACCAAGTATAGATCATCACTCCTGTTTAATGATAAGCCTGTGTCTTGTGAGACGGTGAGAAAGGGAGTTTTTGCAGCTGGAGCAGCTTTCATTTTCTTCACCAGCATAATCTCCGAGTTTTACTACGTGTCTTTCTCCAAGGCAAGGGGTAGCCCCGGACCATATGGCGGAGAAGCCGGTGTGGGGATGGCAGCCTACAAGTGAGAGCTATCGCAAGTTTCTGTACTAATGCAACTTTTCAAATTTTTAGTTGCAGTTTACTTAATACGATAGGAGTCTGGTTTTTGTTGGAGTAAGTTTGTAACACCATAGTGTTCAAAAGGTCTTTGATTTTTCCATGCTGCTGCAAAAGAGTTTAATTTGCAATGTTTTTTAATATGAATGTACATCATAAAAACTTCTCCTTTGTGAGATATGAAACTGATAGAGGGCATGTTGTTACTAAGGTAGAACAGCATTTGGCTCTGGTGCTTACCGTTAGTTTATTGGATTCCTAAACGTGTAAAGGGATGATTAGGTTCATGAATCATGATATTTGTTTGTTAAGCCACAAAAATGATTACTCCGTTTCTTTTTTCTAGCTCTCCAGCTACATTAAGAGACTTGGGGAAGAGAAGGGTGTTAGTGGTAATAAAAAACATAAGAGAGTCGGAGGACACTCTTTCTCCTTTGTCTGATGCAAGCTCATGTATAGTAGGAGTAGCTTTATTTGACTATAGGGGCATGTAGGGGTAGCAAATGGATGAGTCAAATTTGGGTAGGTCAAAATGAGTTGTGTCACTGCAGTGATGATGATCCAACCTGTCCAAAGTAGGTTTAGGTCAAAATAGGTTGGGTCAAGATAGATCAAATTGATATAATATTGCCCCATAGTAATGTTTGGGGTTGTCATTGTATTTATAAAGCAGTATATAAGTATAAGAGACAAGAATACCCTTATTTAGAAGGGTAATAACATGGTAAAATATACATGTATATTAACACGAACCCTCAATCGAATGTGAGAACATGCTAAGATTGTCATGAAGAGTCTTAAATTGATGAGAGGATGTTGGAAGATAACGAACACGAATAGATCCTGAGGCTACACATTCCCATACAAAGTGAAAATCAACTGCCAGATGCTTTGTACGAGAATGATATATAGGATTCATTGTAAGATATAAGACACTTAGATTATCACAAAAGATGAGTGGCACATCAGAGAGAAAAATATGCAAGTTCGGTAGCAACAGTTGAATCCATAATACTTCAGCCACAGTGTGAGCCATGGCACGATATCAGCCTCGGTACTAGAGAGAGACATTATGTTGCTTCTTAGAAGACCAAGAAATGAGATTTGTTCCAAAGAAAATCAGAGATCTAGTGATAGATCGACGAGAATCAGGACAACCAGCCCAATTAGAATCCGAATATGTAGTAAGAGAATAAGTAGTAACTGGTTTCAACAACCTAAATTCGAGAGTACCAACAATATAACACAAAATGTGTTTAACAATAACAAGTTGAGCAGAAGTAGGAGCATGTAAATGTTGACTAGCTGTATTTACCGCAAAAGCAATGTCTAGTCGAGTCAGAGTCAAATATTGCAAAGCACCCACTAGACTGCGGTATAAAGTACAATCACCAACAATAGAGTCCTCAATAGTGGCATATCAAAAAGAAGATAGAGTGGAGACAAGCTTGGACGGTAACAAACCAACATGATCAAGAATATCTTGAGCATACTTACACTGAGAGAGATGCGAACTATTCCCAACTGAGTGATGCGAATACCCAAAAGATAATGAAGATCACCTAGATCAGTAATAGAAAATTCAAAGTTAAATAATCTAGAAAACCAGGATATTAAGCTAGGATTGGAGCCTGCCAGTACAATATCATCCACATATAATAACAAGAAAAGATATTGACCACTAGATGAATAAACAAACATATATGAATCTGCATGGCTATTCTGAAACCCATGTGATAGCAGAAAAGAACACAAACCAACTAAACCATGCACGACGCATCTGCTTGAGACCATATAATGCCTTATGTAGTTTGCAGACTATGTCTGGTCGGACAGAATCAATAAACCTCTGTGGCTGTCCTTATAGACAGACTCATGCAAATAACCATTAACAAATGCATTTTTTACATCAAACTGATGAATAGACCAACCACGAGAAAGAGCAATAGAGAGTACTAGGCGTATAGTAGTGGGACGAACAACAATACTAAAGGTCTTACAAAAATCCACACCACGTGCCTGCGTATAGTCCTTGGCCACAAATCTCGCCTTACAATGATCAAGAGAGCCATCAGAGTTCTACTTAACTCGATAGACCCATTTGCAGCCAACAACATTAGTACCGGGTGGACGAGGAACAAGAGACCATGTATGGTTTGCAAGTAGGTCATTGAACTCTTCTGCCATAGCACTATGCCATCTAGCATCCGTAGCTGCAGAGCTAAAACAAGTAGGCTCAATAGGCAAATTAGTCAAAGACATGGAATTAAGAGCATACTTAGGATTTGGCTTTACCACCCCACACTTAGATCGAGTAATTATAGGATGAGCATAATCATAAGTTAAAGTCGATGTCTCAATAGTGAAGGTGGATATAAGACATGAAACAGTACTAGACAACGGCAAGGACGGGGAGTCATAGGAGCTAGGAGGAAAGGAAGATAGACGAGGAGATTCAACAGAAGAAGAAGGGTACATAGAGGTAGTGGCAGAACTAGTAGTTTCGGGTGCAGTAGGCGTAGGACTAGGTAACAAAAGGTACATGGAGGAGGACACGGGGCATAGAAGGACAAGGAGATACGAAAGCATATAAATTTGCATATGGAAAAAAATGCTCAATAAAGCGAATAGAGCGACTAATATAGAAATAGTTAGTATCAAGATGTAGACATCGATATCCCTTGAGAGTAGAACTGTACCCTAAAAACACGTAAGGAGAAAAAAGAGAGTGAAGTTTGTGATAATGATAAGGATGCAAATTAGGATAACAAAGACACACAAAAGGTTTTAAAATGGTATAGTTAGGTGGAACCCCAAATAGGTTCTTATAGGGAGAGAACTTAGCTAGACAGGAAGAAGGAAAATGATTAATAAGATGAACAACAATAAGAAAGCTTCAACCCATAAAAAAGAGGGGCATGGGCATGAGCATGAAAAAGTTATAGATCGAGCAACATTTGTGATATGACAGTCCTTACACTCAGCTACACCATTTTCCTGAGGTGTGTGAGGACAAGACAATTGATGATGAATGCCATGCGAGCAGAGAAAGAAGATAAAGGAAGAACTTTGATACTCGCCCTCGCCATCTGAATGAAATATCTTAATAGATCTACCAAATTGATTTTCAACAAGAATTTTAAAATTGGTAAAACAAGATATGATATCACTTTTATGACGAAGACGATACATCCACGTGTAACGAGTGAAATCATCAATAAAAAGAACACAATAATCATAACCACTACCTGAGGACACGGGGACTACCAAACATCATAATGAACTAACTCTAAAACATAAGAAGTAGTTGAAGTACTTAAAGAAAATGGCAAAGCCGAATATTTAGAACTTAAACAAGAATTACAAACAAAAGAATTATAAAAAGGCCTAGACAATGAAATTAACTTTCTAGATCTAAGTAAATAAAAAAATATGACTTAGATGCCCCAAACGCGCATGCCAAATAGATCTAGAGTCACGTAGAGCAGCAAAGGTTGATGGCTGATCAAATGATGACAATAAAGAGGAAGACTGAAAAGATAGAGAGGCCAATCAGTGCGGGGTGATGCATAACTTTCCCCGTAGCCAAATCCTTAACATTAAAACCCCAAGAAAAAACATTAAGTCCACAATTATTTTCTTTGGTAAACTGATGAACAAATAATAAATTCTAGCAAAGATTCGAAACATGTCAAATAAAGGACAAAGTAAAGGAGAAAGCAGGAGTAGAAAGAGAAGAAGAACCAATATCGATAACAGGAATACGAGTACCATTACCAACAAAGATAGAGTCATTTGAAACAGGAGAAAAGTAAGAGGAATTACCCATGTGTGGTTGCACCAAAATTCAAGTACCAATTCTTGTTTGGAGGGGATTGCAATAGGAGTACTACCATATTCGCCTGAAGACTAAGAGAAGTATAAGCATGGTTATGGCACTAAGGACAAGCAAGCATCGTATGACCAGAAAGATTACAAATTTGACAAATCATAGTAGTAGAAGTGTGAATAGGAGCCACAAATTCATGTAAGTGATAAGGTGAGGGAGCCAAGACAACCGACCAGAGGAAGAATGCTGGAAAGGACCACTACGAGGAACTTGGAAGGTAACGGGCTATAATGAAACTGTGAAATATTGCCACAACCATAATCTTGATAAAAACCTCGCCCACGACCACATCTATCTTTGCGACCACGACCATAACCATGACCATGACCACGTCCACGATATCCCAAGCAAAAAGAGGATAAAGGATCTCATGGAATATTTTTCACAGCGGAAGAAAATACAACATCATATTCACGTGTAATCTAAACAATTAGCACATATAGAGATTACTTGAATTACCTGTTGAAGCGTGAACACAACAAATCTATATCGTTCTCCAGTTCCAGAGTTGCAACGCCTCAGTAGTCCTCCACAGTCTTCTACTGTGTTACCCAAAAAATATCCGGAAATAATGAATTTTGGGTGGGCAAAATTCCAGCAGAAACCGTGGGTTATTTTTTGTTTTTGTGTATCAAAAACGTCCAGCCATATATGATGTATATATAGCTGCGTTTTTAGGTCAAATTTTTTTTTCCATAACCTGTTAGGTTTTCTTCTTCCACTAAGGAAAGGTTCCTTTTATTTCCTATTATTAAGGCACAGTAGGGACCACATAATTTAATTAACAAGGCTTCCTATTATGATATTAATTTCGAATTATGAAATAAATTTCCATAATAATAAATTACGAATTATTCCAATAAAATTCGTAATTGTACTCCTTAGTTCAATTTCGAAATTCTTCCATAAAACCTTATTTAACTCCCCATGTTAAGATTCAGATACTAATCAATCAAATTAAATTACTGACTATTTAATTTATTGATCACTTCCTTTAGACTTTCACTTAACTTATTTCATGTGTCGGATACAAAATTCACCGGCCGGGTTTACACATGAAAACTTATAAGCTTTCATAAAGGAGTATCATCAATCTCAAAACCGAGACATGGATTCTCTCAACTAATTATTACTTCGCCAATGTATATCATTATTATCCAATTTACCAGGCTTATTGACTCACGAAAGAATCTCGCCTTTTAATAAATCAAAATAACAAGTGACATACACAACTAATAATAATTATATCAAGATTAAGAGTATAAGTACATTAAATGGACTAGAGAAATTATTTTACAAAGTCAGTATAAAATACTTATCTCTACTTGATCTGTTCAATACATATAAAATGTACTAGCACAAGAAGTTGGAATTAGACCATTCCCATAATCAAGATAAATTACATTTAATCTTGTGCTACAACCATTCCGATGGTTTGTCCAATTTCATCATTAGATTGTGAACATTAACTTTATGACTTACAAGAACCGATGATTTAATCTTACGTGTATAAGCTAGACTCTACACACTAAATCATCTACTATGTAAGCAATGGACACACAAACCAACACATGATCTATTTAAAAAGAAACTTTATTAAATTTAAACAAGTAAATAAATAATTGTTCCATAAAGAATACTATGACAATACGCATGGCTTATAGTATATCCTAACAATCTCCCACTTAGACTTATAACCATGCGTCTATAATTTTGACACCCATTCCTTCTACATGCTTATCAAAAGTCTTCTGTGGTAAGCTCTTAGTAAACGGATCCGCCAAGTTGTCCTGTGACGCAATCTTGGTGACCACTACATCCCCTCTCTGCACTATATCACGAATTAAATGATATTTACGCTCAATGTGATTTGCCCTTTTATGGCTTCGTGGCTCCTTCGAATTTGCAACCGCACCACTATTATCACAATAAAGTGTAATTGTTGCTTGAATCGAGGGAACCACACCCAACTCTCTCAGGAAGTTTCCGAGCCAAACCGCCTCTTTGACTGCCTTAGAGGCTGCCACATATTCGACTTCCATGGTGGAATCAACAACACAAGTTTTCTTGATACTTCTCCAACTTATGGCTCCACCTCCAAGAGTAAACACATTACTTGAGGTAGACTTTCTAGAATCTCTGTCTGATTGGAAATCCGAATCAGTATACCCAATGGGCACAAGGTCATCCGAATGGTAGATCAACATGTAATCCCTAGTCCTTTTCAGGTACTTGATTATATGCTTAACCGCCGTCCAATGCTCTTTCCCAGGATTAGACTGAAATTTGCTAACAACTCCAATGGCAAAGAAGATATCAGGCCTAGTGCATAACATAACATACATGAGACTCCCCACAGCTGATGCATAGGGGACCACCTTCATCTTTTCTATTTCTTCATCAGTCTTAGGAGACTAATCTTTAGATAGAGAAATTCCATGTCTGAAAGTAAGAAATCCTTTCTTGGAATCATGCATGCTAAACCTAGAGAGTATTGTATCAATATAAAGAGCCTGGGATAAGCCTAATATCCTTTTCTTGCGATCTCGCAAGAGCTTGATCCCAAGGATATGAGCCGCTTCTCCTAAATATTTCATATCAAAGTGTGTGGACAACCACTGTTTAACTGAATTCAACATGCCCACATTATTTCCTATGAGCAATATGTCATCTACATATAAGATAAAAAATGCCAGTTTGTCCCCATCCCACGTTTTGTATACACAAGACTCGTTAAGAAACTGATCAAAACCAAATGTTTTAATCGAATTGTCAAAACAAGTGTTCCATGCCTTAGATGCTTGTTTCAATCCATAAATGGACCTTTTAAGCTTACACAACATGTGTTCTTTGACACTTTCCACGAAACCGTCTTGTTGCGTCATATAGATGCTCTCATCAAGACTTCCATTAAGAAAAGCTATCTTGACATCCATTTGCCAAATCTCATAATCATAATGAGCAGCAATGGATAAGAGAATCCTTATAGACTTAAGCATGACTATCGGCGAGAAGGTTTCCTCATAATCGATTCCTTATTTCTGAGTGAACCCTTTCGCTACAAGTCTTGCTTTAAAAGTTTGTACTTTTCCGTCTACACCTCTCTTTTTCTTATAGATCCACTTGCATCCAATGGGTTTAACCCCATCAGGTGGTTCTACAATATCACAGACTTGATTAGAGTACATGGACCCCATCTCTGATTTCATAGCAGCAACCCACTTATCGACATCTTTATCATGTAGTGCTTGGTCGTAATTTACAGGTTCAGAAGTATGCTCCTCAGGGATCCTATCATGTGATTCTCCCAAGAGCGTATAACGAACTGGCTGTCTTATTACTCTTCCACTACGACTACGCACTACATCACTTGCAACTACATCATTTTGATTCTGTGGTTGAACCACAATCTCATCAGGAACTTGAGTCTCCATGCTATCCACAGGGATATCAACGACTTGTTCCTGTTGTGCAGTTTGCTCAACATAACTCCCACTACGTTGTGGTAGTAAGACTTCGGGCACTTGTGCTTGCGGGACATTAAGTCTATTGACATTTCTCCCACTACTAAAATGCAATGGAATGTCAAGATTGACTTCAGGGGTTTTCATCTGGTCGTTTTGTTTATCAGATGACTGAGTTTTCATTCCTTTTCTAAGTTCCTGTAAAATGATTGTACTTCTAGGAACGTGATTCATTAAATAGTCCTCTTCAAGAAACTTGGCATTTGTGCTAACATTTACCTTCTTTTCTTGAGGACAATGGAATAAACCACCTTTCGTCCCTTTTGGATAGACTACAAACACGCACACATTTGTTCTAGCCTCTAATTTATCCGTTTTCCCTTTTAGCACATGTGCTGGACAACCACAAAATCGAATATGCCGCCGACTAGGCTTGCGCTCAGTCCACAATTCCGTAGGGGTCAAAGGTACTGACTTTGAAGGAGCTAAATTCAGAACGTAATTTCTGTTTCTAAGGCATGTCCCCAAAAGGACGTTGGCAAACTGGAATAACTCATCATTGATCTAACCATTTCCATAAGAGTCCTATTTCTCATTTCAGCTACACCATTTTGTTGTGGTGTTCCAGGTGCAGACAATTGAGATGTAATCCCACATTCTGATAAATAACCAATGAATTCCGCAGAGAGGTACTCCCCACCATGATCAGACCGCAGTTTCTTGATATGCTTATTATGTCATTTTTCACTCTCAGCCTTAAATTCCTTGAACTTTTCAAAGCATTCAGACTTTCGTCGCAACAAATAAACATATCCATATTTTAAGTAATCATCTGTGAAAGTCACAAAATACTCAAAACCACCTCTTGCCTAGACGTTCAATGGACCACACAAATAAGAATGAATTAATTCTAATTTATCACTTGCTCGATTTCCTTTTAAGGGGAAATTTCGTTTTGTCATTTTTCCTTCTAAACAAGATTCGCATGTTGGTAGTGCCTCCGTTTTCAATGAACTTAAAGGTCCATCTTTGACCAACCTTGAAATTCTGTTTAGATTTATATGACCCAAACGCAAGTGCCATAAATACGTTTCACTCAACTCAGGAGAACGTTTTCTCTTATTTGATAAATCAACATAATTCAGTTCTTTAATGTTTAGCGGTTTAGGAATAAAGTCAACAACAAAAATACCATTAATCAATGTAGCCGAAGAGAGATAACGTTTATTATGAGTAATAACACATTTATAAATGTCATGAAAATTAAAATCATAACCATCTCTCATAGCGCTAGAAATCGAAATTAAATTCCTTCTAACGGAAGGTACATATAATGTGTCTTTTAAAGCTAAAACTCTACCACTACCAAACGAAATACTAATATTTCCTAATGCTAAAGCTGGGGCTGCCGAACCGTCTGCTTGATAAACATTGATTTCTCCTCTATTTAGCTGTCGCGTTACCTGAAACCCCTGCAAATAAGTGCAGATATGATTAGTGGCTCCCGAATCTACACACCATGACATGGTAGAAACAGCCGCTAAAAATGTTTCAATGACAAGAAGATGTAAATTATGTAAATCACCTGGTTTATTTTTCAGCTTGGCCAGATAAGTTGGACACTGCTTCTTATGATGCCCGGGCTGCTTGCAGTGATAACACTTGCCCTTAGCCTTTTTCACACCAGCAATTGCGCCACCAACAAAGGGTTTTTGAGCCTTTTTTCTTTTTCTGCCCGCCTCTCGGCTTAGAAGAAGAACCTGCCTCAAAATTCAACGCCACAGGAGGAGCTTGTGACTTGATAATAGTCTCTGCCGACTGCAGCTCATTCAGCAATTTCACAAGGGACAAATACATTTTGTTCATATTATAATTCAGGCGAAACTGCTAAAAACTGTCAGGCAAAGTCTGCAGGATTATTTCAACCTGCGTGTCCTTATCAATGTTGGCTCCAAGGACATCCAGTTCATTCAGAAGACTCATCATCTTCAGAACATGGTCCCTAACCGATGAACCTTCAACCCTTTTGGTGTTCAGAAGAGATTTCATGGCAGTCTACTTAGCCGCACGATTCTGATCTCCAAACATTTCTTTGAGATTTTCCAGAATGTCATAAGCAGACTCCATCGACTGATGTTGATGTTGCAGAACATTCGACATGGATGCCAGAATGTAACACCGCGCCATCTTATCAACCTTGATCCATTTCTGGTAAGCCTTTTGTTCAACATCTGTGGCATCTTCTCCAGGTTTTTCTGGACATACCTCATCGAGTACAAATTTGTACTCTTCAACAATTAGGACAATATCTAAGTTCCGTTTCCAATCAACATAATTCGGACCCTCAAGTTTGTTTTGAGTAAGAATAGCAGTAAGGGGATTGAAAGCAGTCATTGTTAATCTGGGAGACAATTAATTAAATAGATCAAAATCAGTTTGTATTATTTGAATATTAAAATTTCAAAACACACTATATATATATAATCTATGCACCTTGAACAACAAATTTCGATGGGAAAGAAGCTATTCTTGCAATATACATATATAATGACAGATTATTCACTCCATAAATTTAAACAGGTCATATTCAGATGGAGAGTAAACTGTTTATTTAAGCCAAGTGATTATCAACATTGAACGTATATTAGTTCCATTGAACCAACATGCATACTCAGATGGAGAGTAAATACAAGTAATCAACGACTAGTATAACCTAGTGATTATTCATAATGTTTTTATCCGATATGGAAGAAGACCTATGTCAACATGTAAAAACATTATATCACTAAATTTTAACCCCGGAGACCATAGGAATTGATCCCTACGACCATTGGAATTAAAAACAACCAAAAAACATTTTGAAAAAATTTCATAATTTAAAACAAAAACGTCAAAAACACCATCTAAACGACCCCGAAAGCCCAAAAAATGGCTTACATCATGAGCAAAGCTGATGTGTATTACTCACTCGGCCGTTTCGCATGGACCTGCCAAGTTTCAGGTCAATCAGAGTCTGTCAACTAGTTGACCTCTGATTTTCTGCCCAATTCGGCCAAAAATTGTGTATACGTTTTTCATGAAAAAAAAAATTCAATTTTCAGATTATTCTAACTAAATATCACCAATAATAAACAGATATTTCAAGTTTTCAGAATAATCACAACAACCCATAACAGATAATCACGCCAAAAATAGTGCAGATTTTCAGAAAAACAATCTTTGTATGTAATTCAAAACTTGCATATTAAACATGGCATTAATTCTTATGGTTCATCCTAATCATTTAATTAGACGTGAGTAGGCTATGATACCAATTCATGAAATATTTTTCACAGCGGAAGCAAATACAACATCATATTCACTTGTAATCTAAACAATTAACACATATAGAGATTACTCGAATTACCCGTTGAAGCGTGAACACAACAAATCTATATCGTTCTGCAGTTCCAGAGTTGCAACGCCTCAGCAGTCCTCCACAGTCTTATACTGTGCTACCCAAACAATATCCGGAAATAATGAATTTTGGGTGGGCAAAATTCCAGCAGAAACCATGGGTTATTTTTTGTTTTTGTGTATCAAAAACGTCCAGCCATATATGATGTATATATAGCTGCATTTTTTAGGTCAAAAAACTTTTTCCATAACCTGTTAGGTTTTCTTCTTCCACTAAGGAAAAATTCCTTTTATTTCCTATTATTAAGGCACAGTAGGGACCACAGAATTTAATTAACAAGGCTTCCTTATGATATTAATTTCGAAATTATGGNTGACTATTTAATTTATTGATCACTTCCTTTAGATTTACACTTAACTTATTTCATGTGTCGGATACAAAATCCACCGGCCGGGTTTACACATGAAAACTTATAAGCTTTCATAAAGGAGTATCATCAATCTCAAAACTGAGACATGGATTCTCTCAACTAATTATTACTTCGCCAATGTATACCATTATTATCCAATTTACCAGGCTTATTGACTCACGAAAGAATCTCGCCTTTTAATAAATCAA
>ML360320.1:0-22046 GCA_005239505.1 Nicotiana paniculata | reverse complement strand
GTTGAGTTAGACTTGCATGACCAAGTCGTTTGTGCCACAGGAGGGGATCACTGTCCAATACACATAAACAAGTGAGTTCATTTTCAGACAATGTGGACAAATTTATGACATAGATGTTATTCATTCTTTTTCCCTGCAAAAATATCTTGTCAGTAAGCAGGTTAATCACAAAACATTTTGTGGAAGTAAAAGCAACCAGGTTACCTCTATCACATAGTTGTGATACACTGATCAGACTGTATTTCAAAACATCAATTAGATACACATGTTCAATAGATCGTGTATCATCCTTACCTACCTTACCAACCCCAATGATTTCACGTTTTCCCCGTTTCCAAAGGAGACACTTCTTTCTTTGAGACTTTCAAGTGAAAGGAACTGTTCCATGTTCCCAGTTATATGCTTTGAGCAGCCACTATCCAAGTACCAAATATGGCTACCTCCTCTCACTTGAAACTACAAAAGGAATCAAAGGTTAGTCTTAAGAACCCAAACTAGTTTTGGTTCTTTTCTATGAGAGAATGGATGAATCAAATTTTTCCTGGCCCAATTTGGCAGCCAGTTTTTCCCTTTTACAAATCTCTCATTTTTTCGACTGGCCTGCTCTTTTGCAGTACACTCATATTTGTAGTTCCTAGTCTTAACACAATGGGTGCAGATTTTATTCTCAGGAAGAGTGAGATACTTGTTTTTGGGATCCCACTTGGGCAGTTGGATTCCAAATCCAATCCCTCCCCTATTGCTACTATGATTCTCTTGAAGCCATATCAGGGCGTCAGAGGATTTATTTCATTTACAGGTTCGATCTAATTCATGTTTGACTTTGCCAAATTTTTCATTAAGAGTTCTTATTTGTTCGTCCTTGGCATACATCTTAAATTTAATTTTCCTATGTTTTATTCTAACATGATATGAGAATGATCAATAGCCTTTTTACTTGATCCTAGCTTTAGCTTTAAGTTTTCAGATTTTAGTTCTAGAATCTCAGTTTCAAGAGGGTGAACCTGGTTCAACAAGTCAGTGTTTTTCTTTTCAGATTCACTGACTCTGATTTCCAGGTTTATGCATTTTTCTTTTAGCATTGCACATTCTTTAGATAGTTGATCCTACTCTTTGGTTGTTTCCTCAGAATCATCTATGAAATCAAGTAGCAACTCAGAGAGTTTTTCCTTAGATAGGAACTTTACTTTATTTTTAATATGAGAGATACTTACCTCTGGTTCTTTATGTGATTCATTGGAGCACCTGATCTTCAGTCTCCCCATCTTCTGATTCTTCATCTAAACTTTCCCCCCAAGCAGCAACCATAGCCTTTGTTGTGTTTGTCTTGGGTTGGACCTATTCCTTCCTTCTGTTCCTTCTCTCATATCTCTCCTTTTTCCACTCTACTTCCCACTGAGGACAGTTTTTAATGAGATGGTCAGTCTTACCACATTTATAGCATCCCTCGTTGGTTGGTCTTTCTTGAACCTTTGCTTTGTTGTAGTTTCCTCCTCTAAAGATGCCTTTCTTCCTCATGAGAAAGTTTCTGAATTCTTTAGTGATCATGGACATCTCATCGTCTTCCACATTTGCTCCCTCAGTGATTCTTAGGGCTAGACTCTTCTCCTTATTTGGACCATCCATCTTCATTGTCTGCCTTCTTAGTTCATAGGCAGTGAGGTTTCCAATTAGCTCATCCAATCTGAGGGTTGCCATATTTTTAGATTCCTGGATAGCAGTGATTTTGCTTTCCCAAGAAATAGGCAAAACCCTTGTTAGGATCTTCTCAACCTTGTCCTCTTCAAGAATGATTCTTCCAAGAGACTTCAGTTCATTAGTCAAGGTTGTGAACCTTGTGTACATCTCTTGAATAGTCTCTCCTTCTTTCATAGTGAAGTTTTCATACTGAGAGTATAGTAGAGTACCTCTTGACCTTTTTACCTGAGGTGTTCCTTCATGGGCTACTTGCAAGGTGTCCCAAATCTGTTTGGCAGTGGTGCAGATTTAGATTCTGCTGTACTCGTCTAGACCTTGTCCACATACTAGCCACTTTTTGGCCTTTGCATTCTTCTCCCATTTCTTTAGATCCTCAGCAGTGCAATCAGCTCTTGTCTTTGGTATATCTATACCTTTAGCAGTCTTCATCATGGTAGCTAGAGGACCATCAGTGACTATGTCCCAGAGTTCATAGTCTTCTCCAATTAGGTGATCCTTCATCCTATTTTTCCACCATGAGTAGTATTGGCCATTGAAGAGTGGTGGCCTTGCAGTTGATTGACCTTCCCAATTTTCAGGTGGTGCACTCATCTTGATCTTCTCCAAGGTGTTAGCCTTTCAAGGATAACCTGCTCTGATACCAATTGATGTTTTATACTTCAATACCACACAAGAATATAGGTTACTTTGTGTGGTACCCAATTTCTGAGTGTTGTCTCAGTACCTGCTTCTTCTTCGTGTTCCAACTATTACTGTTGAGGAATAATAAAAAGTAGTAAAGTAAAAACACTGAGATTTTTATGTGGAAAACACCTGGCTCGAAAGGTGAAAAAATCACGACCTACTCCTCAGTAGGATTTGCTAAACTCTTCACTAAAAACTCTAAGCCAAACGGACTTCCAAAATAAACTCTTTTGTAATCCTAAGGATTAGCTCTAACCCTTTGTAGTAACTAGCCCCTAGCTAATTTCTACACACCTCAAGTTAACTCTAATTTGATCAATACGTACCTTTTACAATTGCTTCTATGAAAGCTGAAAGATACAATATTAAAAACTCCTACTACAATCAACTAGGCTTAATAAATAATCAGATGGAACTGGTTCTTCTAGTTGAATTGTAGCCTTTGTATCGCACAATGATTCTGCTAGCAAAAATAATTCTGGGAATTTTGCTTTCAGACTTTGATTCACTTCAGCTTTTGTGCGTCGTTAATTTCAGCAAAAATACATAAAGTATTTATAGAGCCAGTCGTTGAGCTTGTCTTCCAATTCCAGTTCAACTCTACCTAGGTGAACCAATTCGAACCAAACTCAACTTCCTTTCTTTTGTTACTTTCCTTGCTGAATTCGACTTCAATTAATTAGAGCAGTTTGCAACCTTTTCGCATTAGGAGACAATCTCTTGGTACATTGATATTTCATATTCACAACATCTCGTAAGCATATACGGTTCATGTGCCAGCTCGTCAGTTCACGAGGTGTGCTCTAATGGACCTGGTTCAACTGGTCAGCCTTTTGTCAATCTTCAAAACTATGTATTGATATGGGTCAACAGGCAGCATAGTCATGAAGGAATCTGAGCACATATACAGTAAAGTAATGCAGATTTCATAATGGAAATCAAAGAAACTCAAAGCAAATATCTAACACATGGCTTATTGATACTAACTAGCACAAGGTTTACATGTTCATAATTTTAAATTGAAAGAAAAAGAAAAGAAAAGAAAATCAGACAAACCAAACAGATTTCAACACCAACACAAACACAGATTTTGGAATCCAAGAACTTCATTTGAAGCAAAAGTTGTTACATACCTTTTACAGAGAAAATCAGCAAGAAAATCTGACCCAATAAAGGTCAGAGAAAATCTAGAAATTGAAGCTTAATACAACAATAAAAAAAACCAACAGCAAAGCAGCAAGATACCCAAAGAATAATAGCTTGAATAGACCCAAATTTTTGAATAGAAAACCAACAAAGAAGACCAGTTTTTCCCAAGAAAATCAGAAGCAAAATACCAATTTTTTAAGAAACTATAGCCAAAAAAGAACACCAATTTTCAGCAGGTTCTTGCATCCATCTTGGTATATATTTTTTAGTATTTTTTCTATTTTTTTTTTCCAGAGTAGTGGTAGAGTTCCACAGCAGTATTCTAGTGTGTGTGTGTGTGTGTGTGTGTGTGTGTGTGTAAATTCTGTGGAAAATCTCTCTTAAAATCTGTGGTGATGAAGTGTTAAAATCTGTGGTAAAAAAGTGTCTTTTTCAGAAAATAGGGTAGGGAATTTATAGGGATTTTTAGGGTAGCATCTTATTAGCATATTCCTTATCTAATTGGGCTGAAATAGTACAGGTACAGCTGTCTAACCTTATCCTATTGGACAGTTGTACCTTTTTCTAGAACATTCCTAGTAATTTCAGCCCTTATTCCTTTTTAGAAGTACTGCTTTACCCTTTAAAAAAATCTGATTTTCTGATATGTTTCTAATTCTAGAAACTTCTTGGGTTGTTACACCCAAAATTCTTAAATTGAAAGTCCTATATTATCCTTTAGTGTCCTTAAAATTACTCTTTTAGTAATTAAGGATTAGGTTATTTGTTAAGCTGCCTAATTTTGTCCTAATTGAGTGATTACCAATGAAGAAGTTGGAAGCTTAAGCCTCTCCAAAAGTGAGGTTGAATAAATCTTAAACAAGATAATTAGCTAAACCTTAAGTGAATTTATTTTAGAACGTGGTTAGCTAGTTCAAATGATTTTATTAAGTTAAGCCATTAGACTTAGTCAATCATCCCATATTATGCCTTAATCTTAGTTTCAACCTAAGCTTAGGCTAACTAGTTAAGTATAACTAATCATAATTCTATTAATTGGCCAAAAATCATAATTCTAGTTGGCTCATACATAGCTAATTAATGATGAACCAATTAAGTCAGTGGTTAACCTTAAATAAACAGCTACTATGCATGGAAGTTGTTCAATCAACATAGGCAGTTTTTTCATGACAGATATAGGTGCAAGATCTATCCTAAGAGTCAAGATTAGATTAACCTATAACTAATCTAAAAGTCAGTAATTAATTAAAGGCAGTTGCGAAATCAAAGGTTAACTTAAGTTACCATTCTAAATTCTAATACAGGTGGAATTAAACTAAGATAGATTCTAGTTAATTAATCCTCATACATGACTAATAAACTATTTTAAGGGAAGAAAAAGTTAAAGGAAAAATCTGAGATCCTAAACTGAAGCTAAAATCAATTAAGTCATACATAAAGAAAATCTCACGATTAAACCTATAACAGCATGATAATAAGGAAGGTACATAAAACCCTGATTTATGATCAAACTCAGTGAATCATGAGTATTAAAATTAGACCTAAACTCGAACGGCATTAATCAACTAAAGAGAGTTGAGATTCAGATTGATAATCCAAATTTATAGCAACCAAATCAAGGGTTAAACCTAATTTATTCATCCATGCATGAGTAAATCAATACCTCCTAAACAACTAATCACTTACTTTTTAGAAGAAGACACAGTATGAGAAGAAATCTGAAAACCCTAACTCAAATTAAACTGATTAAGTCATGCATAGAGTCAACTACATTCGAAACAACATTTAGAGAAATAAAACTTATGAAACCTAGACTAATTAATTCTAAAAATCAGTAAGAAACACGATACCTAAGACTAGAAACAAATAATTTTTAACACATAAATGATTAATGAAAATAAAAGAAGGAGGGTACCGGTCAGGTTAGAACAAGTTCGATCGGATTTGGATTTCTTAGGGTTCCGATTCTTAGATCTGAAATTGAGGGATTTTGGTAGGGGTTTTGGAGAATTAAAGGTGGTAGGTGATTGAGGGGAGGGAGAGCAGTGTCTGGTAAAATTTTGAGGCAATTTGGAGTGGTTTCGCCGCCGATGGGAGATTTTCAGGTGGCGGAGTAAGGTGGTTGGCGGCGAAGAGTGAGAGAGGGTGAAGAGAGAGACAAGGAGACAAGGGGGTTAGGGTATACGGGTTTGAGGGGGGTGGTAGGGTTAGGACATATATATTTAATGAACGGTTAGTTCCCAGCCGTTAGATCATGGGAAGATCAACGGCTAGGATTAATAGATCATGGGAAGATCAGCGGCTAGGATTAATCCAGCCTTAAACGGGGTCGTTTTGGGGTAGTCTGGGGCTTGGGCTGGGGTGTGTTTGGGTAGTGAGAAGGGATTTGGGCCTGAGTAATTTGGCCCAGGTCCGGGTTTTTTTTTTTAAATCCTTTCAACACTTAGGTCAATTAGTCACTTAAATTCATTCTAATTAATCCCTAAAAATGTACTAATTAGTTTTAACCTAATTTCATCTAACTATAAGTTTATTAATGAGTTAATTATTAGTTTAATACCCACAATTATTTAAAGAGCAAATTTCGTAATTTTCTTAGTAAAAAAGATCATGCAACTAATTATCAAATACCTGATCATGCCAAATAATAAAGTTTTAAAATGTTTTGTTATTATTTATCGCTTTATAAAAAATTTTAAAAGATGAACTATGACCATGCAAAGAAAATAATTCACCAAATAAACACTGAAATTCAACAGAAGTCTATAAAATTAATTTATTTATCGAATTTTGTAGGAGTATTTAGTAGGTGAAAAATCACATGCTCACAATCATAATTAGTTTAATATCATTAATTTATGATAAAGGAACTAACTTTACTGAAAAATTATTGTTTTCCTAAGTTAACTCAAAAAAAATTAAAACCGAGTCCAAACTCGGGGTTCGAACCAAATTTTGTTTACCCATTCACTCTCGAACCCGAATATGTAATTACTTTCAAAATCCAACCCCAATTTGGGGGGTCAAAATTCAATTTTTATAAAATTCTCTAATTCTACCCAAACCTCCAATTTCTACCATGAAAATTCTTAATTTTTGATTGAAAAGTAATGAAAAACATTGGGTAATTGAAAGAGAAGAGTTTAGAATAGTTTACCAACACTTTGGGGATGAACTTGTGGGTTGAAAATCGCCTCTAGGTCTTTTTAGTTCGACAAAATATGAAGGAAAGGGGTTGGAGTTCTAATTAAAGTGAACTCACTGCCCGACCATCGCACCTGCGGTGCTTGGGTCGCATCTGCCCATCCGCATGTGCGGACAGGGGGTCGCTTCTGCGGAATGGAACTGGGCCCTTAGGGCCGCATCTGCGGACGGGTTTCAGCTTCTGCGGTCCCACTCCTGCGATGGGGAGTCCGCATCTGCGAAACAAGGAACACTGGCCAGGGCCGCATCTGCGAGAATGCACTCGCACCTGCGGCGAAAGGCTCGCATGTGAGGGCACACCAGAACTGGTGCACCAGCAGATTTTACAAGTTTAAAACATCCCGAAGCCTACCCTAAACTTACCCGAGCCCTTGGGGCTCTAAACAAAATATGCACGCAAGTCTAAAAATATCATACATACTTGCTAGTGCGATCAATCACGATCATAACATCTAAAACTACGAATTTAACCTCAAAACTCATGATTTTTCTCAAGAACACTTCAATTTCACTATTTCTCAACCGGACGTCCGAATCACGTCAAATCAACTCTGATTCTTACCAAATTGATAGGAATTAAATATCATAATAAACTTGTACCGGGCTCCAAAGCCCGATACCAATGAGTTCAAACATTAATTCATTTCTTTAATTTTTGTCAAACAATTTTCTTCAAAATTTGATTTCTAAAACTTGGGATCTCGGAATTCAATTTCGGGCATACGCCCAAGTCCCATATTTTACTGCAGACCTCCTGGGATTGTTGGAACATGGATCCTGGTCCGTTTACTCAAAATATTGAACAAAGTCAACTAAAACCAAATTTTCCAAAAATTATTATTTCTCATATTTTCACATAAAAGCTTTTTGGTTTCACACCCGGACTTCGCACGCAAATTGAGGTAAATAAAATTAATCTTTTTAAGGCTAATGAGCCTAGAATGGAGTCTTAATTCATAAGATGACCCTTTGGCTCATCACAATCTCCACCTCTAAAACAAACGTTCGTCCTCGAACGGACATAGAAAATTACCTGAATTGGCAAGCAAGTGGGGATATCTACTCTGCATGTCCGACTCGGACTCCCAATTAGCTGCCTCAACAGGCTGACCTCTCCACTGCACTCAAACTGAAGGGTAACTCTTTGATCTCAACTAACGAACTTGTCAGTCTAGAATGGCTACCGGCTCCTCCTCATAAGTCAAATCTTTGTCCAATTGGACAGAGCTAAAATCTAACACGTGGGACGGGTCACCATGATATTTCCGAAGCATAGACACATGAAATACCGGATGAACTGAGGATAACCATGTAGGCAATGCAAGTCTATAAGCTACCTCCCCCACTCTATCAAGAATCTCAAATGGTCCGATATACCTAGGGCTCAACTTGCCCTTCTTCCCAAATCTCATGACACCCTTCATGGGCGATACCCAAAGTAATACTCTCTCTCCAACCATGAATGCCACACCCTGAACCTTACGATCGGCGTAAATCTTTTGCCTAGACTGAGCTACACGAAGTCGATCCTGTATAATCTTGTCCTTATCTAAGGCCTCCTGAACTAAGTCTGTACCCAATAACCGAGCCTCTTCCGTCTCAAACCACCCAACTTGTGATCTACACCGTCTACCATATAACGCCTCATAGGGAGCCATATGAATGCTCGACTGATAACTATTAGTGTAGGCACACTCTGCTAACGGCAAGAATTGATCCCAAGAACCCCCAAAATCAATAACACAAGCATGGAGCATATCCTCCAAGATCTGAAAAGTACGCTCGGACTGTCCGTCCATCTGAGGATGAAATGTTGTGCTCAATTCAACTCGTGTACCCAACTCTCGCTGAACTGCCCTCCAAAAGTGCGAGGTAAAATGCGTACCTCGATCAAAAATAATAGACACGGGCACACCGTGAAGGCGAACAATCTCTCGAATATATATCTCTTCCAACCGCTACGAAGTGTAAGTACTTGCCACTGGAATTATGTGTTGATTTATTCAACCTATCCACAATAACCCAAACGGCGTCGAACTTCCTCTGAGTCTGTGGGAGTCCACCAACGAAGTCCATAGAGATACGCTCCCACTTCCACTCAAGAATCTCTATCTGCTGAAGTAAACCACCGGGTCTTTGATGCTCATATTTCACCTGTTGGCAATTCAAATAACGAGCCACATAAGCAAAAATATCCTTTTTCATCCTTCTCCACCAATAGTGTTGTCGCAAGTCGTGGTACATCTTGGCAGCACCCGGGTGAATAGAATACTTAGAACTGTGAGCCTTCTCAAGGATCAACTCACGAAGGCCATCAACATTAGGCACACATATACGACCCTGCATCCTCAAAACACCATCATCTCCAACTGTAACCTTTTTGGCACCACCGTACCGAACTATATCCGTAAGGACCATCAAGTGCGGGTCATCATCCTACCGATATATAATATGCTCGAATAAGGAAGATCGAGCAACTGTACAAGCTAGAATATGGTTGGGTGAAATATCCAACCTCACGAACTGATTAGCCAAAGTTTGAATATCTGAAGCTAACGATCTCTCACCGACTAGAATAAATGCAAGGCTGCCAATACGTACTGCCTTCCTACTCAATGCATCGGCCACGACATTGGCCTTCCCCGGATGATACAATATAGTGACGTCATAATCTTTCAATAACTCTAACCATATTCTCTGTCTCAAATTAAGATCCTTTTGCTTGAACAAGTACTGGAGGCTACGATGAACCGTGTAAACCTCACATGGCACGCCATAAAGATAGTGCCTCCAAATCTTCAACGCATGAACAATGGCTACCAACTCTAAGTCATGGACAGGATAATTCTTCTCATGAATCTTTAACTGCCGAGACACATATGCTATCCCCCTGCCCTCTTGCATTAATACCGCTCCCAACCCAACACGGGAAGCATCACAATATACCGTGAAAGATCCTGGATCGGAGGGTAACACCAATACTGGTGCTGAAGTCAAGGTTGTCTTGAGCTTCTAGAAGCTCGCCTCACACTCATCCGACCATTTAAATGGGGCACCCTTCTGAGTCAATCTCGTCATCGAGGCTGCTATAGACGAGAACCCCTCCACAAAATCGATAGTATCCCGCCAAACCCAAGAAGCTCATGATTTCCGTGGCTGAAGTGGGTCTAGGCCAGTTCTTGACTGCCTCTATCTTCTTAGAATCTACCTGAATACCCTCTGCTGATACGATGTGACCCAAGAAAGCTACTGAATTGAACCAGAATTCACACTTTGAAAATTTTACATACAACTAATTATCCCTCAAAGTCTAGAGTGCTATACGGAGGTGCTGCTCATGCTTCTCCCGACTGTAGGAGTATATAAGAATATCATCAATGAACACAATTACAAAAATCCAGATAAGGCTTGAAAACTCGATTCATCAAATCCATAAAGGTTGTAGGGGCATTAGTCAAGCCAAAAGACATCAACAAAAATTCATAGTGCCCATACCTTGTCCGAAAGGTTGTTTTAGGAACATCGGACACCCTAATCTTCAACTGATGGTAGCCCGATCTCAGATCAATTTCTGAAAACACGCTGGAACCTTGAAGCTGATCAAATAAATCATCAATTCTCGGCAATGGATACTTATTTTTTATAGTAACTTTATTCAATTGCCGGTAATGTATACACATTCTCATCGATCCATCCTTCTTCTTTACGAACAAAACTGGTGCACCCCAGGGCGAGACACTAGGCCTGCTGAAACCCTTATCAAGCAGATCTTGCAACTATTCTTTCAATTCTTTCAGTTCTGGTGGGGCCATCCGGTATGGAGGAATAGAAATGGGTTGAGTGCCCAGAGCAACATCAATACAAAAATTGATATCCCTGTCGGGTGGCATCCTCGGCAGGTCTGCAGGAAACACTTCGGGAAACTCCCGAACAATAGGAACTGACTCTAATGAAGAAACCTCGGCATCAGAATCACGGATATGAGCCAAATAAGCCAAACATCCCTTCTCAACCATGCGACGAGCCTTGGCATAAGATATCACTTTGCTGGGAGAAAGACCAGGATTCCCTTTCCATTCTAACTGAGGCAATCCCGGCAAAGCTAAAGTAATTGTCTTGGCATGACCGTCCAAGATGGCATAATAAGGTGAGAACCAATCGATTCCTAATATGACATCAAATTCGACCATGCCAAGAAGAAAAAGGTCTACACTAGTTTCAAGACCCTCAATAATGACTACGCATGAATGATATAGACGATCTACAACACTAGCATCCCTCACCGGTGTAGACACATAAATAGGGACACTCAAATAATCGCGGGGCACAACCAAATACGAGGCAAAATAAGATGACACATAAGAATAAGTAGACCCCGGATCAAATAAAACTGAAGCATCTTTATTACAAACTGAAATGGTACCTGTGATAACTGCATCGGAGGACTCCGCCTCGGGTCTGGCTGGAAATGCATATAATCGGGCTGGGCCCCACCACCCTGAACTACGTCATCGGGAGGACCCCTAACAGGTGATCCTCCACCTCTAACGGGCTGGCTGCCACCTCTAGTAGGCTGGCCTCCACCACTAGCATGCTGACCTCCACCTCTAACATTTTGACCTCTACCTCTGACTACCTGACCCCTACCCCTAGCTGGCTGGGCAGGTGGTGCTGTAGCTGGTGCCGGAAATATAGCACGAGAATTATGGTACTGAGGCTGAGTACCAAAAGATTTCGGACAAGATCTCTGAATGTGCTCATACTCACCACACTCATAACACCCATCCTGATACTGAGGTAGACCCTGACGAACCGACTGACCACGAAATAACTCTGAAAATTAGGTGCTCTGATAGGGTTGACTGATCAGAATAAGGCAAGTAAGAGCCATGACCACCTGAGGCACCATGGGACGTCTAAAGTGCTGAACTGAATGGCCTAGAAGAATGGCCTCTACCCCGAGTATCTCCGCCTCCAGATGAGGCACCGCTGAATCTACTGGAATGACAAGGTCTCTTGTCTGACCCCTGACCTCCTCTCCCTAGAACCGTCTCAACTCTCTTGGCCACATTGGCCGCATCCTGAAATGAAATCTCAGTCCCTGTCTCCTTAGTCATCTACAACCTAATGGGCTGGGCAAGGCCCTCAGTAAATCTCCTAACCCTCTCTCTCTGTGTGGGCAATAAAAGAATAGCATGCCAAGCAAAATCCACAAAACGATTCTCATACTGGATAACTGTCATGCCGCTCTACTAAAGACGCTCAAACTAACGACGCTTCTCTTCTCTGGTAGTGATAGGCAGAAACTTCTCCAAAAAGATATGTGATAATTGATCCCAAGTAAGAGCATGTGACCCAGTTGGTCTAGTGAACATATAATCCCTCCACCATTTCTTGGCGGAACCAGTCATCTGAAACGCGGTGAAGTCGAGCCCATTGGTCACCAAAATACCCATATTACGAAGAACCTCATGACAGCTGTCCAGATATTCCTGAGGATCCTCTGAAGTAGCACCACTGAAGTGAACAGGGAAAAGCTTGATGAACCTGTCCAATCTCCACAAAGCATCGGAAGTCATAGTTGCCCCCTCAGCAATCGGGGTTGCAGCAACTGTCTAAACTACCCCAACTGGGTTGGTTGCTAGGGTCTGGATCTGAGGAGTAGTCTGATCAGGAGTGTGGGTAACAGGAGTCTGGACCCCTCCTCCAGCCTGAGATACGGCTGCTGCAACAGGGAGTGCGCCAGTCTGGGCTACACTCTCCATAAGGCCCACTAATCGGACCAAAGCATCCTAAAGCACCGGGGTAGCAATAAACCCCTCTGGGATCTGAGCTGGTCCAGCTGGAGAGCTAGAGCCCTATCAATCTCAATCTAGAGCTCCGCAGCTGGAGCTACTGTCTGAGCAGTAGGTTGTGTCATGCCCCTGACGTGGCGTCGGCCTCTGCCCCTAATAAGAGTTTTTGCTGCTGGAAGACCGGATTGTTGGTCAGTGGAAGAAGAAGCACGTATTCTCGCCATCTGCGAGAGAATAGAAGAGTTCAATCATTATTTGAGATACCAAGGATCGCACGACAGAGTAGAAATAAAAATTGAGTTTGTTCCTAACTTCATAGCATCTGAGAGATAAGTACAGACGTCTCTGTACCGATCCCTCAGACTCTATCAAGTTTGTTCATGAATTGTGAGACCTATGAAACCTAGTACTCTAATACCAACTTATCACGACCCAAAATCACAACCCACACTTCCTAGGCAAGCCAATGTTAGAACTTGATTAGCCATTTTCCTTTGAATATTTACTTAAATACAATGAGACAATTTAAAATAAACTAAATCTAATAATTTCCAATAAATGTAATTAGGAATAATATTCAATATGATGAAATGAACCACGAACTAAAACTAACTATATAACTACCCAGGGTCTGGTGTCACAATTCACGAACTACTAAAGAGTACTACAAATAATGGGCTGAAAGAATTCACTGATTTTGAATGTAATAAAACAGTTCTATAAAATTAAGAGAAGACTCCAGGAATATGCGGACGCCAGCAGATCTACCTCGTGTCTCCGAACGATGATGTCGGCTACTAAAATCTCCTAACTCTGACCGGTACCTGGATCTGCACAAAAGAGTGCAGAGTGTAGTATCAGTACAACCGACCCCATGTACTGAGTAAGTATTGAGCCTAACCTCGATGAAGTAGTGAAGAGGCTAAGGCGGGGCAATCATAACATAACATGTGACGATCTATATATAATACAGCAAGAAGGAAATAATAATAGTAAACTAAATAACCAGTAACTTGCAACAGTAAATAAGAACCACTCGGATAACTCTTTTCAAATATTAGCTATAATAAACTCCTCAAAATTTCCAAGTTTCAATTTAAATCACAGTAAAAAAAATCAGAGAAACCTTTTTAATAAAATTGGAGTTTTTCAAATCCTTATTTTTTTTAAATCAGTAAAACATATATATTCTCCCTTATCGCTTCTTGTTGCGGCGCGCAACCCACTCCTACTTGTCCACCCTTATTGCTCCTCCCTATATATATATCACCCTTATTGTTTCTCCTGTTGCAGCGTGCAACCCGATCCCACTTGTCCGCCCTTATCACTCCTTAATGCGGCGTACAACCCGCTCCCACCAGACAGTAACATCATTTTATTTATAAAAATTTCCACAATTCACGTCAAAACCTTTCACAATATTCTTGTCTCAACAATTTTAAACAGATAGATTTTCAACTAATGAACTTCAGCAATTATCATTTCACAATGAAACCAACCGGAATATATATATGAACCGTAAAACAATGTCATCCAATTCAAGCTTTATGTATCACCATGAAACAAAGGGAACAATCAACACTTCCAAAATACTAGGAACAATACTTGACAACAAGTCGATGAAAACAATTAGACATGGAGGTATCAATGATCATAAAACAGTTTAAGCCAGGAATCAAATAAATTGGAAACAAGGAAGGGACCATGTTCAACAATAATTTAGTGGTGCATAGATACTCGTCATCTCACCTATACACCACACACATGCAAATTCACATAGCATTTAAGTGGGGATTCCTATTCCCTCAAGTCAAGGTAAAACCAAACACTTACCTCAAATTCCCAGGCCACTCACTGCTCAATTACCGCTTTTGCTTTCGATTTTCCTCTAACCCGCTCGAATCTAATCATAAT
The DNA here is from genome assembly GCA_005239505.1 of Nicotiana paniculata. Classification (NCBI taxonomy): domain Eukaryota; kingdom Viridiplantae; phylum Streptophyta; class Magnoliopsida; order Solanales; family Solanaceae; genus Nicotiana; species Nicotiana paniculata. The sequence continues at coordinate 7,602 of ML360320.1, read as the reverse complement.
TAGTTTAATATTATTAATTTAGGCTAAAGGAACTAACTTAACTGAAAAATCATTGTTTTCCTAAGTTTTCTCAAAAAAAAATTAAAACCTGACCCCGGGCCTGCTTTGTCCAAACTCAGGGTTCAGACCAAATTTCGTTTATCCATTCACCCTCGAGCCCGAATATGCAATTAGTTTCGAAATCCGACCCCAATTCGAGGTAAAAATTAAATTTTTACAAAATTCTACCCAAACCCCCAATTTCTACCATGAAAATTCTTAATTTTTTGATTGAAAAAGGATGAAAAACATTGGGTAATTTAAAGAGAAGAGTTTAGAATTGTTTACCAACACTTTGGGAATGAACTTGTGGGTTGAAATTGGCCTCTAGGTCTTTTTAACTATGAAGAAAATGGGTTGGAGTTCTAATTAAAGTGAACTCACTACCCGACCCTCACACATGCGATGCTTGGGCCGCATTTGCGCATCCGCACGTGCGGACAGGGGGCCGCTTCTGCGGAATGGGACTGGGCCCTTGGGGCCGCATCTACGGACGGGTTTCCGCTTCTGCAGTCCCGCTCCTGCGATGGGGAGTCTGCATCTGCGGAGCAAGGAACACTGGCCAGGGCTGCACTTGCGGGAAGGCACTCGTACCTGCGATCTCGCAGGTGTGGGCACACCAGAACTGGTGCACCAACAGATTTTACAAGTTTAAAACATCCCGAAACCTACCCGAAACTCACCCGAGCCCTCGGGGCTCTATACCAAACATGCACGCAAGTCTAAAAACATCATGCGGACTTGCTCGTGCGATCAAATCACGAAAATAACATCTAAAATTACGAATTTAACCTCAAAACTCATGATTTTTCTCAAGAACACTTCAATTTCACTATTTCTCAACCGGACGTCTAAATCCCAACAAATCAACTCTGATTCTTACCAAATTTCACATATAGGACTTAAATGTCATAACAAACCTGTACCGGGCTCCGGAACCAAAGTACGGGCCCGATACCAATGAGTTCAAACATTAATTCATTTCTTTATTTACTTAAAATTTCTGTCAAACAATTTTCTTCAAAAATTGATTTCTAAAACTAGGGATCTCGGAATTCAATTCTAGGCACACGCCCAAGTCCCATATTTTACTGCGGACCTCCTTGGATCTTTGAAACACGGATCCAGGTCCGTTTACTCAAAATTTGAACTAAGTCAACTAAAACCAAATTTTTAATTCCAAAAATTATTATTTCTCATATTTTCACATAAAAGCTTTCTAGTTTCATGCCTGGACTGTGCACGCAAATTGAGGTAAATAAAATTAATCTTTTTAAGGCTAATGAGCTTGGGATGGAGTCTTAATTCATAAGATGACCCTTTGGGTCATCACAAAAGGAGACTTACCTCGCTCCGAAATTTCATAACCGGCTCCAAAGCCCTTCAAACAACTCAAAGTGATTCCCATCGCTCCAAAACTAGTCAATAAATGTGCAAATCCATAAATATTTACTCTAATACTCATTATAATCCAATTTACAACAATTTCCAACTCCGCTCGAAAAGTCGATAAAATCATTCCTCGAGCCCACATGCCCGGATTACGAAACTTTTCGAAGATAAACTTCACCCATAATACCACGAACTCAAATATATAATTTATTCCCAGTTCCATGCCTAATTTCGTGGTCAAAATTCAAAAATACCAATTCTAGTGTTTCTACCAAAATCCCAAATTTCTACTAGTTTTCATGTTTAAATCCATATATAAATCATGTATTTAACTCACAATATGCGGGAATTACTTACCTCGACATGGATGATGAAAATATTCCCTCCAAGAGCTCAAAAAATCGTCCAACCAAATGAAAAATTGGAGAGAAATGGGCTAAGTCCCGCATTTAATTCATTCTGCTCCGGCATGCTCCTCTTCGCGGTCGCCGGAAGACCATCGCGATCGCGAAGGCCAAAAATCACTGCCTCCAAAAATTCCCTATGCGATCGCGTCTGAAGGCTCACGATCGCGAAGCACGACCAGCCCATCAATCACGAATGCGGGACAACTTCGCGTTCTCAAAAACCAATTTCATCAGCCCCTGCTTCACCACTACACGAACGCGTGACTTCATTCGCGAACGCGGTGGTCAAGCCCAGGACGTTCTGCGATCGCACTCTTATCCTATGAACGCGAAGAATAATTCACCATCTACTTCCATTCAACTTCCGCGATCGCATCTCCCTCTTCGCGATCGCGAAGCATGCCAAGGACACCAGAAACCAGCAGATGCAAATCACCTAATCTTGGCTCGAAACAACACCGAATCACACCTGAGGCCCCGAGACCCCGTCCAATCACACCAATAAGTCTTATAACATAACAAGGACCTGTTCGAGGCCTCGAATCACATCAAACAACATCGAAATCATGAATCGCACCCTAATTCAAGCTTAATGAACTTTAAAACTTCAAACTTCTACCTTCGATGCCGAAACCTATCAATCACGTCCTATTGACCTCAAATTTTGCACACAAGACACATTTGACATTACAGACCTACTCCAACTTCCAGAATCAAAATCCAAACCCGATATCAAAAAGTCCACTCCCAATTTTCGCCAAACGACTGCGAAATGACCTACGGACCTCCAAATCCACATCCGGACACGCTCCTAAGACCAGAATCACCATACACAGCTATTCTTAGGCTCGGAATCCCAAACGAACATTGATAACATTAAAATACACTTCAACCTAAATTTATGAAATCTTTCTAAAATACCAATTTTCCACAATAGGCGCTGAAACGCTCTCGGGTCATCCAAAATCCGATCCGGACATACGCTCAAGTTCAAAATAATCTACGAACCTGTTGGAACCTTCAAGTCCAGATTCCGAGGTCGTTTACTCAAAATTACATTTTAATCAATTTTTCCAATTTGAAGCTTTCAAAATGAGAATTTTCTATTTAAATTAACTTCGAACTTCCCCGAAATCAAATTCCGACCACACGTACAAGTCTTAATACCTGAAGTGAAACTACTCATGGCCTCAAACCACCTAACGACGCGCTAGAGCTCAAAACGACCGATCAGATCGTTACACATAGGTCCTTCATGGGAGGTTAATATTATTTGCAAGGATGATTGGGCTCTTAAGAAATATTTGACTAATGCATCTTTTAAGTATCTAAGTAGATGTTTTAATACTTTAGTCATAAGTTAGCTAAGTTTTCTTTGACACTACACAGTGAAGTCTCTTGGTTTGACAACTTTTCAGTTTGGATAGTTAATGAGGCTTCATCTTGTTTTGTATCGTTGATTATTGGGTTTGATTAATGCATACTATGTTTCCCGAAAAAAGAAATGTGTCATTGTAGATATATTAGATTATATTAGTCATTAATCATTATATAGGTGGAAATTAGTTTAGCATTTGTTACATAATTAGTTAGGAATAAGGGTGGGGCGGAGATAGCCTTTCTTTCGGCACGGAATATGAATATATGTACAAACCTATTAAAATTTCAAACAACTATTAAATTTGAACCTATAATTTTAAATATAACGGGTTTAATATTAAAATATATAAAGCTAAATTCATTAAATTTAAATTTTTTTTTATTTTTTCGGGAAAATAAGGGTGGTTAATGAAGCTAATTAACGGAGGTTTGAGTTAGCTATTAAAGAAGGTTTTGTCTCTTTCTCTCTCTCTCTCTCTCCAATTCATCTTGTAATTTCATTGTATTAGATCTATTCTTCCATTATCTACTCTCTGTTATAAATATATATTATATAATGGATGTTCATTTAGTACTCTGTTATAAATAAGCTTCCTGAAGAAGCTTATCCATATGGGACACTGCCGTAAATATGTTTATCTATTTAGTACTCTATTGGAAATAAGCCTCCTGAAGAAGCTTATCATTTTGGTACTCCGTTATGGATAAACATTACCCTCGGAAGAAGATTATCTACATCTGGTACAGTAGCAGCTTACAAGCAGCTTACACAGCAGCTTCCTTTCTTCTATAAATAGAGGAGATTTCAGTTCATTATGTACATCAGTTTGAAAGTTCAATAATATATCAGTTTCTCTCTATACTGTCTTTAGTTTATTTACTTTACAATTGTTATTTTATAACACGTTATCAGCACGAGACTCTGCCATCTCGAGAAAATACTTTGAAAGTATCAAAGGTACGGCCTTTCTTTTTCTAAATAATGTCAAATCTTTCTAAACTTGAATTGGTAGCCCTGGATATATCGGGCAAAAGCTACATGTGTTAGGCGCTTGATGCTGAAATTCATCTTGATGTGATGGGTCTGGCAGACACCATCAAGGACAAAAATCAAGCATCAAACCAGGACCGTGCCAAAGCCATGATATTCCTACGCCATCACCTTGATGAAGGCTTGAAAATGGAATAACTCACTGTTAAATATCCATTCATACTGTGGAATAATTTGAAAGATAGATTNGATTCAAAAAGTATTCTGAACTTATCTCACATCTTCTTGTAGCCGAGCAACATAATGGGCTTTTAATGAAAAACCATGAAAGCCGACCAACTGGTTTTTGTCCATTCCCTGAAGTGAATGAGACGAACTTCCACCAAGCTAAGCATGGAAGAGGTCGTGGCCCCAGTCGTGGTCATGGAGGTGGTCGGGGAAGAAAATCTAATCATGGTTATAATAATGCACCAAAGAACCCTCCTAACCACCAGCAATGGAAAAGAAAGGAACAAAAGCATGAAGCAGTGCAAGCAACAAATGCAGAAAATGCATGCTATAGATGTGGGGGGAAAAAGGCACTAGTCACGTACCTATCGTACGCCAAAGCATTTGGTTGAGCTTTATCAAGCATCCCTGAAGAAGACAGATAAAAATGTTGAAGCAAATTTTATTTGATAATTTAGACTTCATGCATTTGGATGTAGCTGATTACTTTGCACTCCCAGAAAGAGAAACAAGTCATGTAATCACTAATGAATCTGTAGAAATGTAAATGTTTTAATTTTTGTTGTTTGTAGTAGATGGTATGGTTATGTAATAAAAGTTACGTTTTGATAAAAACGTTTATTATAATATATTTTGTTTATGTCGTTTTGAAGAATATGGATAATCCTCAAATTATGTTTGGATCAAAGACCAATCATGAAGATATTTGTGTAATTGATAGTGGAACAACTCATGCCATTTTCAAAGATCAGAAATATTTTTCTTATTTGCACAAGGAAAAAGCAAATGTTTCTATAATTTCTGGTAATATAAGTTTGATTGAAGGCTCCGGAAGAGTAATTATATTTCTGTCTAAGGGAAGAAAACTTATTATAAACTATACATTATTCTCCTCCAAGTCCCAAAGAAACTTATTGAGTTTTATAGATATCCGCTGAAATGGGTATCATGTTGAGACAATAGATGAAATGAATGAGGAATATCTTTGTATTACAAAGAATATTTCTGACCAGAAATGCATTGTAGAAAAGTTACCAACTTTATCTTCTGGTTTATACTATTCAAAGATCAGTGCAGTTGAAGCACACTCTATCGTAAACCAGAAGTTTACTGATTCAATTACTTTTGAGCTTTTGCATGGCTGTTTGGGCCATCCTGGATCAATAATGATGAGACGAATTATTGAAAATTCAAGTGGACATCCACTAAAGAACCTGAAGATTCTTACAAATGATGAATTTTCTTGTGATGCTTGTTATCAAGGCAAAATGATAACTAGACCATCACCAATGAAGGTTAGCATGGAATCCCCTGCCTTTTTAGAGCGTATACATGGGGATATATGTGAACTTATTCACCCACCAAGTGGGTTGTTTAGATATTTTATGGTCCTAATAGATACATCTTCAAGATAGTCTCATGTGTGCCTACTATCATCTCGCAACCTGGCGTTTGCAAAGCTATTAGCCCAAATAATTCGATTAAGGGCACAATTCCCAGATTATCCTATAAAGGCTATTCGCCTTGATAATGCTGGAGAATTCTCATCTCAAGCTTTTGATGATTATTGTCTATCAATTGGGATAAAAGTTTAACATCCTGTAGCTATGTTCATACTCAAAATGTCCTTGCAGAGTCATTTATTAAACGCCTGCAATCGATAGCAAGACCATTACTTATGAAAACAAAATTGCTCACTATTGTTTGGGGACATGCTATTTTACATGCAGCATCACTTATTCGTCTCAGACCGACACATTATAATAAATATTCTCTGTCACAATTAGTGTTTGGTCATGAACCAAATATTGCCCATCTACGAATTTTTGGATGCGTCGTATATGTGCCAGTAGCACCACCACATCGTAGTAAGATGGGCCCACAGAGAAGGTTAGGAATATATATTGGGTTTGAATTACCCTCTATTATTCGCTATCTTGAACCATTGACGGGAGATTTATTTACTGCTCGATTTGCAGATTGTCGATTTAATGAAACAAATTTCCGACAATTAGGGGGAGAGAAAAAGGAAATCAAAAGAGAAATTATGTGGAATGTTTCATCATTATCTCATTTGATCCACGTACCCCTATATGTAATCAGGAGGTCCAGAAGGTCATCCATTTACAGAATATAGCAAATCAAATGCCATATGCATTTACTGATTTAAAAATAATTACTAAATCACATATCCCTGCAGAGAATGTGCCTATCCGAATTGATGTTCCAGCAGAACCATCTTCTAGCATGATAGCTAGTAAACCCAAAACACGCTTGAAGCATGGTAGGCCTCTGGGTTCTAAGGATCGAAATCCTAGAAAAACGAAATCGACAAATGATCAAAATAATACTATGAAGGGATCTCCTGAAGAGACCCAAGATCTGATTAGTTCTGAGATTCCTGAAGAAATCAATGAACCCGAGACTCAGGTGAGTGAGGAACTTTTAATAAATTCTACTGGTGATGAGATTAATTTAAATCGATATGAAATTGTGGTGAACAATATTTTTGCATATAATGTTGCACTAAACATTATTCAAGATAGTGAGGATCTTGAACCCCGATCTGTCGAAGAATGTCGACAAAGATCTGATTGGCCAAAATGGCAAGAGGCAATTCAATCGGAATTGAAGTCCTTTGCTAAAAGAGAGGTCTTTGGACCAGTAGTCCAAACACTTATTGGTATGAAGCCAGTTGGTCATAAATGGGTTTTTGTGCGGAAAAGAAATGATAAAGATGAAGTTGAAAGATACAAGGCTCGCCTTGTCGCATAAGGATTCTCACAATGACCTGGAGTCGATTATGAAGAAACATATTCACTTGTTATGGATGTCATAACATTTCGATATCTCATCAGTTTAGCCTTACAAGAAAGGCTTGAAATACATCTAATGGATGTGGTTACAGCTTATCTGTACGGGTCACTTGATAATGAAATTTACATGAAAATCCCTGAAGGATTTAAATTGCCTGAAGCAAATTTAAAATCTCGGGAAATGTATTCAATCAGATTACAAAGATCTTTGTACGGTTTAAAGCAATCTGGGCGCATGTGGTATAATCGCCTTAGTGAATATTTGCTGAAGAAGGTTACATAAATTATGTTATTTGTCCATGTATTTTTATAAAGAAAATGGCATCAGAATTTATTATACTTGCTATTT
>MDKI01016323.1:0-12168 GCA_005239505.1 Nicotiana paniculata | reverse complement strand
ACGTATAAGGAACGATTCCTAATAATAAAGTCTCAATCTTTACAAAATCATAAAAATCGATCCAAAAGTTGACCCCCGGGCTCGCACCTCGGAACCCGAAATTTTTTACAAATTCCGGCTACCCATTCCGATACGAGTTCACCCATACTAAATTTATCCAATTCCGATAACATTTGGTCTTTCAAATCATGATTTTTCATTTTAGAAACTTTCTTTCAAAACCCACAATCCCCTCAACCCAAAACACAAAAAAAATGATGAAAACAAGAAATAATTCATGAAATATAATTAATTCTAGTGGAAAAACACTTACCCATTCGATTTGTGTGAAAAACCCTCAAGGAATCTCCCAAAATCGAGTTCTAGAAGTCAAAATATGTTTAAAATGGTGAAACCCCCGATTTTGCAAACTTATACTGCCCAGGTGTTTTGTGAATCGTGATCGCGAGAATCGAGGCGCGATCGCGTAGAAGGAAAATGAAGCTGGCTTAAAACGCTCTACACGATCGTGGAATAGCTTATGCGATCGTGTATAAGGAGTAAGCTGGCTTCTGCGATCGCGGACCAACTATTGCGATCGCAGTGAAGGAATTTATTGGGCGAGTCAGACATTCTATGCGATCGTGGATCCTTCTATGCAATCGCATAGAAGGAAACGAGAAGGTAGCATCAACAGTGGAAAAATAAGGAAAATCGATCTGAAACCTATTCGAAACACACCCGAGGCCCCCTGGGACCCTGTCTAAATGCACTAACAAGTCTTATAACCTAACACAGACTCGCTCGAGGTTTCAAACCACATAAAACACACTAAAACGATGAATCAAACCCAAAAATCAATGAAATTCCTCAAAACTTCTTTAAACATCAAAATTTTGCATTTAAGGTCCGAATCACGCCAAACGAAGTCCGTTTCATACCAAACTTCACAGATAACACATATAAATCATATCAAACCTGTACCAAGCTTCGGAACCAAGATACGAGCCCGATACCACAGGTTTTACATCAAATTTTATTTTCAAAAACTTTTATATTTTTTCATAAAATAATTTTCTTTAAAAATTCATTTCTCGTACTTGGGACCTCGGAATTCGATTCTGAGCATACGCCGATGTCCCATATTTTTCTACAGACCCTCCGGGACCGTCAAATCAGAGATCTGGGTCCGTTTACCAAAAAAGTTGACCGAAGTCAGTTTTATTCAAATTTCTAATACAAAATTATCATTTTTATCAGTTTTTCACATAAAGGCTTCCCGGCTACACGCCCGGGCTGCGCACGTAAATCGAGCTGGGATAGAAGGAGGTTTTCACAACCTCGAAATATAGAATTAGCTAGAAAATTACGGGATGACCTTTTGGGTCATCACAATGTTCAAGTACGTAATTGAATTATTTCGCATATGCCACTTGACTATTTGTTTTCATTAGATTATTGCCAAGTATTGTTGCACGCGTGTTAAAAGTGTTGATTATTCCCTTGATTTTGTTATGGTACATAAAGGTTGAGCTGGATGACAGTGTTACGATATTTACATATATTCCGGTTGGTTTCATTATGAAATAATATTGGATACAACTTGTGAGCTATACTGTGTTCTGTTTACAATTATTGAGATAAACGCGTTGTGAAAGGCTTGGCCTGAATTGTGAAAGTTTTTGATAAATAAATCAATTGATTGTGATAAGGGTGGAAAATATGATAGTGATAAGGGCGGCCAAGGGAAATAAATGATAGTGAAAAGGGGGGATAGAAAAAATAAATAATAGTGATAAGGGTGGACAGGGAAAATAAATGATAGTGATAAGGGTGGACATGGGAAATAAATGATAGTGATAAGGGTGGATAGGGGAAATAAATGATAGTGATAAGGGTGGACAGGAGAAATAAATGATAGTAATAAGGGTGGACAGGTGGGATCGGGTTGCATGCCGCAACAAGACAGTGATGAGAGAGAATATTTATGTTTTACTGATTTTTATTACAAAAATTTGGAAATTTTACTGTTTTACTCTATTGTTTTCTCATATCTTGCACATTTGATCATTTTAAATTTAAGTTTAGAAACTTGAAAAGTTGTATGAAATTTTGGTGACAGCCGAGGCCTGGAATAGGCGACTGAGTTATTTAATTTATTTATTATTACAGTTATATTTTCTTCTTTGCGTAGAATTATTTTATTACTTTATTATATACATATATTGTCGGAGATTAAGTTATAATTGCCCCGCCTTAGCCTCGACACTACTTCGTCGGGGTTAGGCTCGGCACTCACTCAGTACATGGAGTCAGTTGTACTGATACTACACTTTGCGCTCTTTTGTGCAGATCCAGGTACCGGCCAGCAGTAGAGATTTTTAGTAGCCGCTATTCATTATCCGGAGACACGAGGTATATCTGTCGGTGTTCGCTGATCCCGAGAGTCTTCTCTTAGTTCGTAGAGACTGTTTTATAATTTTCCTAAAACAGTTATATTATTTCTTTCAGCTCATTGATTGTAGTATTCTTTAGTAGTTCGTGAATTGTGACACCTGACCCTGGGGTAGTCTTAGAGTTATTTATATAATTAGTTCGTGACTCGGTCTATTCATTTGCTTATTATTTTATATTTGGAGTTATTCTTTGGAAACCATTAGATTAAGTTTACTTTAAATTTATTTTATTATGTTTAAATGGATAATCAAAGCAAAGCTAAACGAACTCTAATATTGGTTTGCCTAGCAAATATGGTGTTGGGCGTCATCACGATTCCTAAGGTTGGGAATTTGGGTCGTGACATTTATATAAATTTTTTAAAACTATATATTTGTCAATATGTAGTATACGCGTGAAGATTTTATTAACTTGAAAGAACCTTTACTAATATAAATCCGTAACACCATCATCACTTTCAATTAAAGACCTCTTTCATTTTGTTCATTGGCAGTATAGATATCAAAACTTGAAGTATGGAATAGAGGTTTGATGTTCGGGATCAAAATGCATAAAGCTGGACCAGTATAGGGCAAGAATCTTTATTGCAAAATAGGGTTTGTAGGCAAGACCAATCCTTGAGCAGGTTCTGTTTGGTCTTCAGTTTCCTGTTTAGGTTTGTAATTGATGTACTCTCCACTTTTATGTCTCTTTTGCAATAGAGGAGGAATGGAACACTAAATAAAGCTTTTGCGCCATCTTGAAATGATTGTTTGGAGGCTGCAAGTGCACAAAGAAACATTAGAAAAGGAAAAATTGAACTTGTACATAAATGTGTTTGAGGGAACTAAAGCTTACTTCGAAACAATTTCTTCAACTTATTATCGCTTTATTTCTATGTGTAATAAAAGAGACTGCTAGCCTCATAAGTGTTACAACCCGACTTGTCACGACCCGAAATTCCACCTTCAGGTCGTGATGGTGCCTAACGTTGTACCCGCTAGGCAAGCCAACGTGTCAACTGAATTGATTTATTAACAAGTGAAAGTAACAAACACTGACTAGATAATTGAGATAAAGTGCGGAAGCATTAACAAAATCTAAATAACAATAGCTAATAACGAAGAAATCCCTTTAAGTACAAAACCCAGAAATGGAGTCACAACCTCACGAACCAATCTAAGATTTAGCTAAAAACAAAATTTGAAATAAAATGATATATCTGTCTGGAAACACATAGATGACAGAATGAAAGATAGACAGTGACGCCGAGATCCACGAACGTCTGCGGAACTACCTCGGTGTCGTCTGTAATGGACTGAAGGACACTCCCCCTAACGATGTCCACTGGGTCCGGCTGTGTAATCTGCACAACATAAAGAAGTACAGGTGTAGCATCAGTACAACCGACCCCATGTACTGAGTAAGTGACGAGCCTAACCTCGGCGAAGTAGTGACGAGGCTAGGACACCACAACAAATTGTACCTGTGCAGTTCAATAGTATAGCAGAAAATAAACAAGGAATACAGTTATGGGGAAGAACATGCTAGGGATAAAAAAGGAAGCAACAATTGCTAAAATAGTAGAATCAAGTACTAACGGGAATGTAGTTGTAAAACAGGAAGTAACAACTCGAAACAAGTAAAATAGACAGAAGAAGCACGACATGACCCCTCGTGCATAGCCTCAAAATCACACGGCACGGAATCTCCCCTCGTGGATAAATAATAATCACTCGGCACGGAATGTCCCCTCATGCATAAATAATAATCACTCGGCACGGAATGTCCCCTCGTGCATAATGAATATAAAATCCACAATTGATATGAAAGGTTAACAATACGACATTTTAAATGTACAGAAATAATCAACAAAATTCTATTGTCCCGGCAAGGGACTCAACTATAACCAATCTCACTCAGAAGTATAATGGCAACAGTAAAACCTCGACCGAACACATAATCAATAACTTTCTACGTCATAAAGTAACCTCAAGATATCACTTCCAAGGTTCCCAATACTTCACAGCACAGAGAATATCAAAGAACATTAAATAACTCATCAAGATTCGACTCACGAGCATGCTTGACCATAACATATAAGTACCCGTCACCTCACCCATACATTGGATATGAATTACACATAGCAAATAAGACTCTATACATATTTCCTCAAGCTAAGGTTAGGCCAAACACTTACCTCGGCTCCAAGAATGCAAGTCAAGCCTCAATCACGGCCTTTCCTCTTGAATCTGACTCCGAAACGATAATATCTAGACATAATTGACTTAATAACATCAATAATTATTAAATAACTCAATCCCAAAGCCTAATTATACATTTCCCATAATTCTACCAAAAATGCCAAAATTCGACCCCAGGCCTGCTTGGTCTAAACCCGAGGTTCGGACCAAAACCCGATCATCCATTCCCCCACGAGCCCGAATATACAATTTGTTTTGAAATCCGACCCCTAAACGAGGTTGGATTCCCAAAATTCCAAAGCCCCTCTACCCAAAACCCCCAATTTCTACCTTTGATTTCATGTTTTTAGACCTAGAATCTAGTGATTGATGAAGGAAAATGGAAAAAATTAGAGTTAAGAACACTTACTTATGAAGATATGGTGGAATGGTCTCCTAAGAATCGCCTAAGAAGAGTGGAGAAGAAGAAAATGGTGAAAGATATGAAAATCCCGTAATAGGTATTCTATTTTAAGGCTTTAAAATGACTGGACGAAATAAGCCTATGCGATCGCGAAGAGAGGGCTGCGATCGCATAGAGGTCTGCTTCTAATGCACCGCGATTGCGAACAGGGGCGATCGCGAATAGGGGCCTACGATCACACAGCTCAAGGAACCCCTACCCATGCGATCGCGAACGAGTCTATGCGATCGCACAGGGTACCTAGCCAGCCCCCCACCCGGACCTCCTATACCCCTATGCGATCGCGGACAACTCTATGCGATCGCATAGAGGAAACTGACCTCCCCCTCACTTAAAGCTATGTGATCGCAGCTAACCCTACGCGATCGCATAGAACAAAGCATCAGACACCAGCAACAGCCTGTTTACACCAGATTTTTCAACCCTTTAGCACCCCGGCACCTACCTGAAACTCATCCGAGCCCTCGGGGCTCAAAATCAAATATACACACGACTTCAAAATCATCCTACGAACTTATTCGAGTAATTAAACCACCAAAATAACATCAAAAACAATGAATTAAACTCAAAAATCCATGGAATTTTCTCAAACTTCATAAACTATCAAATTCTCCATTTTTGATCCGAAACACGTCAAATTAAGTCCGTTTCTTACCAAATTTTGCAGATAACTCACATAAATCATATTGAACCTGTTCCGGGCTCTGGAACCATAATACGGGCTCGGTAACACAGATCTCACATCAAAGTTCATTTTCAAAAGTCTTTATTATTTTCATAAAACAATTTCCTTTAAAAAATCATTTCTCAGACTTGGGAACTCGGAATTCGATTCCGGGCATACGCCCAGGTCCAATATTTTCCTACGGACCCTACGGGACCGTCAAATCATGGGTCCGGGTCCGTTTACCAAAAATGTTGACCAAAGTCAACTTTATTCAATTAATTATCATAAATTCAACTGTTTAACACATTACCACATTAAGGCTTCCCGGTTACGCGTCCGGACTGCGCACGCACATCGAGGTGAGATTAACGGAGGCTTTCGGGGTCTTGGAACACAGTTTTTGCTAAATTTTCACAGGATGACCTTTTGGGTCATCACAATCTCCACCTCTAAAATAAATGGACATAGAAAGGTACCTGAATCAGGGAAAAGGTGGGGATATCAGCTCCGCATATCGGACTCGGACTCCCAAGTAGTTGCCTCAACAGGCTGACCTCTCCACTGAACACGAATCGAAGGATGACTCTTCGATCTCAACCATCGCACCTGGCGGTCTAATATGGCTACCGGCTCCTCCTCATAAGACAACTCCTTGTCCAATTGGACACCACTGAAGTCAAGTACATGAGATGGATCCGCAATATACCTCCGGAGCATAGATACGTGAAATACCGGATGCACAGCTGAAAAATAAGGTGGCAAGGCAAGTCTGTAGGCCACCTCTCCTACCTTATCCATAATCTCAAATGGACTAATGTACCTAGGGCTCAACTTTCCCTTCTTCCCGAACCTCATCACGCCCTTCATGGGTGACACCCGAAGAAATACCCGGTCTCCTATCATAAATGCCAACTCTCAAACTCTGCGATCCGCATAACTCTTCTGCCTGAACTGAGCTATACGAAGTCTATCCTGAATGATGTTCACCTTGTCCAAGGCATCCTGGACTAACTTAGAACCCAACAATCTATCTCCCGGCTCAAACCATCCGACTGGAGACCGACACCGCCTACCATATAACGCCTCATACAAGGCCATCTGAATGCTCGACTGATAGCTGTTGTTGTAGGAAAACTCAGCTAAAGGAAAGAACTAGTCCCACGAACCACCAAAGTCAATGACACAAGCTCGCAACATATCCTCCCAAATCTGAATAGTACGCTCGGACTATTCGTCCGTCTGAGGATGAAATGTTGTGCTCAAATCAATCTGTGTGCCCAACTCTCGCTGAAATACTATCCATAAATGGGAGGTAAACTGAGTACCCCGGTATGATATAATGGATATGGGTACACCATGCAGTCTAACAATCTCTCTCATATATATCTTTGCCAACTTCTCTGCTGAATACGAAACTGATACTGGGATGAAGTGCACTGACTTGGTCAGCCTATCCACAACGACCCATACTGCATCAAACATCCTCTGAGTCCGTGGGAGTCCAACTACAAAGTCCATGGTGATACGCTCCCACTTCCACTCGGGAAGCTAAATCTTCTATATCAAACCACCGGGTCTCTGGTGCTAGTACTTAACCTGCTGACAGTTCAAGCACCGTGCTACATAAGCTACAATATCCTTCTTCATCCTCCGCCACCAATAGTACTGCCACAAGTCCTGGTACATCTTTGCGGCACCCAGGTGGATGGAATGCCAGGAACTATGGGCCTCCTGAAGAATCAACTCACGAATCACATCAATATCAGGCACACAAATGCGGCCCTGCATCCTCAAAACTCCCTCATCATCCATTGAGACTTGCTTGGCACCTCCGTGCCGAACTGTATCTCTAAGAGTACATAGATAACAATCATCATACTGCCTGGCCCGAATACGATCATACAATGAAGAACGGGCCACGGTATGGGCCAACACACTACCCGTCTCAGAAACCTCCAACCTCACAAATCGGTTGGCTAAAGCCTGAACACCCAACGCAAGAGGTCGCTCTCTGACTGATAAATAAGCAACACTACCCATACTAGCTGAACTTTGGCTCAAAGCATCGGCCAACACATTGGCCTTCCCCGGATGATAAATAATGGTAATATCATAATCCTTCAGCAACTCTAACCATCTCCTCTGCCTCATGTTCAACTCCTTCTGTTTGAACAGATTCTGTAAGCTCTTATGATCCGTGAACACCTCACATGGCACACCATAAAAATAATGCCTCCAAATCTTCAATGCATGCACAATCACTGCTAACTCCAAGTCATGAACTGGATAGAGCTTCTCATGAACCTTCAACTGAATAGAAGCATAGGTTATAACCTTGCCATCCTGCATCAACACTGCACCAAGCCCAACCCGTGAAGCATCACAATACACGGTATACGGTCCTGAACCTATGGGCAAAACTAACACGGGTGCCGTGGTCAAGGCTGTCGTGAGCTTCTGAAAGATCGCCTCACACTCATCAGACCACCTGAACTGAGCACTCTTCTGAGTCAACCTGGTCATCGGGGCTGCAATGGATGAAAATCCCTCCACAAACCGGCGATAATAACCTGCTAAGCCTAAGAAACTCCGGATCTCTGTAGCTGAGGTAGGTCTAGGCTAATCTCTGACTGCTGAAATATTCTTGGGATCCACCTGAACACCCTCTGACGATACCACATGGCCTAGAAATGCAATTGAACTCAACCAGAATCCACACTTGGAAAATTTGGCATACAAATGATTATTCCTCAAAGTCTGGAGGACGACTCTAAGGTGCTGCTCATGCTCATCTCGGCTGCGAGAGTATATCAATATATCATCAATGAAAAAAATAACGAACGAGTCCAAATAAGGCCTGAACACTCGGTCATCAACTCCATAAAAGCAGCGGGGGAATTTGTCAGCCCAAATGACATCACCAAGAACTCATAATGCCCATACCGAGTACGAAAGACTGTCTTAGGGACATTAGACGCCCCAATCCTCAGCTGATGGTAACCAGATCCCAAGTCAATCTTGGAAAACACTGAAGCACCCTGAAGCTGGTCGAATAACTCATCAATCCTCAGCAAAGGGTACTTATTCTTAATAGTAACCTTGTTCAACTGCCGGTAGTCAATGCACATCCTCATCGAGCCATCTTTCTTCTTGACAAACAACATTGGGGCACCCCACGGAGAAACACTGGGCCTAATAAATCCTTTATCCAACAAATCCTGCAACTGATCCTTCAACTCCTTCAACTCTGGCAGGGCCATACGATACGGCGGAGTAGAAATAGGCTGGATGCCCTGAGCTACCTCAATACAAAAATCAATATCCCTGTCGGGTGGCATACCCGACAGATCAGCAGGGAATACCTCTGGAAACTCACGAACCACGGGCACAGACTCCAGGGAAGGAACCTCGGCGCTAGAATCACAAACATAGGCCAGATTTGCCAAACAACCCTTCTCGACCATGCGCCGAGCCTTAATATAAGAAATAACTCTACCAGAAGAATGACTAGGAGTTCCTCTCCACTCCAAACAAGGTACCCATGGCAAGGCCAAGGTCGTTGTCTTGTCATGACAGTCCATAATAGGGGGATAACCAATCCATCCCCAATATAACATCAAAGTCAACCATATCGAGCAGCAAAAGATCAACCGGAGTCTCCAGTCCACCAATAACTACTAAGCAAGCACGGTAGACTCGATCTACCACTATAGAATCACCCACAGGTGTAGACACATGCACAACAGTACTCAAGGAATCATGGGGCATACTCAAATAAGGGGAAAAATATGAAGACACATAGGAGAATGTAGAACCCGGATCAAATAACAGCGAAGCCTCTCGGCTGCACACTGAAACCGTACCTGTAATAACTGCATCAAAAACCTCAACATCAGGCCTGACAGGAAAAGTATAGCACCGGGGCTGAGCCCCTCCAACCTGAACATCACTGGGTCGACCTACTGCGGTCTGACCTCTACCTCTCATGGCATGTCCTCCACCTCTATGAGTTTGACCTCCACCTCTGGAACCACGACCGCCACCCCTAGCTGGCTGAGGGGGTGGGGGTGGGGGTGCGCCTGATGCGGGAACCATGGCACGGGAACCCTGATACTGAGACCCACCAGAACCTCAGGGGAAAAACCTGGAAATATGCCCCAAACCACCGCAAGAATAACAAGGCCTCTATTGATGTGGTTGCTGACTCTGGAACTGGCCCTATCGACCCCGATAACCACCCTGGAAGCTCTGAAGCGGCGGTGCACTGATAGGTGCTGGTGGTGCACTAATAGAAGCTAGCGGTGCACTGTGAGCTACCTGAAGTGCCGACTGATAGGGTCTGGGAGGATGACTCTGCCGAAAGAATCCCTGCCCCCAGATGAGGCTTCACTGAATCGACCGAAGTGATGGGGCCTCTTGTCAGCCCCCTGACCACCACCCTGTGACTATCATCTCAATCCTCCGGGCCACATTGGCCGCATCCTGGAATGAAATATCAGTACCTGACTCCTTGGCCATCTGAAGCCTGATGGAATGAGCCAAACCCTCAATAAACCTCCTCACTCTCTCATGATCAGAGGAAGTATCATATGCGCATGCTGAGCTAGAGTGATGAACCTGGTCTCGTACTGAGTGACAGACATAGATCCCTGCTGGAGGCGCTCAAACTGCCTCCGAAGATCCTCCCTCTGAGTAACTGGAAGGAACTTCCCCAAGAATAACTCGGAGAACTGAGCCCAAGTCAGCGTGGAGACCCAACTGGCCTGGTCAAGCAATAGTCTCTCCACCAAGTCTTGGCGGAACCCGAAAGACGAAAAGTAGCAAAATCAACTCCATTGGACTCTACTATGCCCATCTTCCGAAGAACCTCATGACAACTGTCCAAATAATCCTGGGGATCCTCTGATGGTGCACCAGTAAATGTAGTAGTGAATAACTTGGTGAATCTATCCAATCTCCATAAAGCATCTGCTGACATAGCTACTCCCTCAACTGCCGGTGCCACAATACCCGGCTGAGCTACTCCGGCCGTCTGAGGTGCCGGAGTCTGGAACTGAGGATCTAGCTGCTCTGGTGTTCGAGTAGCAGGAGTCTGGGTCCCTCCCCCATCCTGAGAAACGACTAGTGCAGTAGGAAGAAGACCGACCTGAGCCACACTCTCCATGAGACCCACTAAGCGGACTAGAGCGTCCTGAAGCACCGGGGTGGCAATGAACCCCTCTGGGACCTGAGCTGGTCCAACTGGAACTGTCTGAGTAGGAACCTCACCGGCAAAGTCTACTTGTGGGTCCTCTACTGGGGCTACTGCTCTGGGCTGAGCCCTGCCCCTGCCTCGGCCTCTAGTACGGCCTCGGCCTCGGCCCCTCGTAGGAGCTGCAACAGGAGAATCGGGCTGCTGATCGATAGATGACGAAGCACGCGTTCTCGCCATCTGCGAGAGAATAGAATCGAATCTCAATTAGCATTTAGAATTCAAATCGCACGACAGAAAAGAAAAAAAGTGAAGTTATTCCTAACTTTGCAGCCTCTGGGGGATAAGTACAGACGTCTCCGTACCGATCCCTCAGACTCTACCAAGTTTGTCCGTGAGTTGTGAGACCTAAGCAACCTAGTGCTCCGATACCAACTTGTCACGACCCGAAATCCCACCTTCAGGCCGTGATGGAGCCTAATGTTGCACCCGCTAGGCAAGTCAACGTGTTAACTGAATTGATTTATTAACAAGTGAAAGTAACAAACACTGACTAGATAATTGAGATAAAGTGCGGAAGCATTAACAAAATCTAAATAACAATAGCTTATAACGAAGAAATCCATTTAAGTACTAAACCCATAAATGGAGTCACAACCTCACGAACCAGTATAAGATTTAGCTAAAAATTATAGTTTGAAATAAAATGATATATCTGACTGGAAACACATAGATGACAGAATGAAAGATAGACAGTGACACCGAGATCCATGAACGTCTGCGGAACTACCTCGGTGTCGTCTGTAATGGACTGAAGGACACTCCCCCTAACGTGCCCACTGGGTCCGGCTGCGTAATCTGCACAACATAAAGAAATGCAGGTGTAGCATCAGTACAACCGACCCCATGTACTGAGTAAGTGTCGAGCCTAACCTCGGCCAAGTAGTGACGAGGCTAGGACACGATAACAAATTGTACCTGTGCAGTTCAATAGTATAGCAGAAAATAAACAAGGAATGCAGTTACGGGGAAGAACAAGTTAGGGATAAAAAGGGGGCAACAATTGCTAAAATAGTAGAATCAAGTACTAACGGGAATGTAGTAGTAAAACACGAAGTAACAACTCGAAACAAGTAAAATAGACAGGAGAAGGCACGGTATTACACCTCGTGCATAGCCTCAAAATCACACGGCACGGAATGTCCCCTCGTGCATAAATAATAATCAC
>ML360319.1:14127-89953 GCA_005239505.1 Nicotiana paniculata | reverse complement strand
ATAGTCAGAAGCATCCGTTTGTACCTCGAATGGCTTGGCCAAATCAGGGAGGGCCAAGACGGGCCTACTAGACATAGCCACTTTTAATGTGTTGAAGGCCTCCACTTTCTTGGGTCCCCAATTCCAAGGCGTGACCTTCTTAATTTTTGGTAACTTTCTGTATGTGTTCCAGAGCATCATAGGCTTTCAAAAAAAATCTTGTGAAGGCTTGCATGGTAGCCAAAGGCTACAACCAGCAATAGGGTATAGACTATGATGAGACATTCAGTCCAGTTATCAAGATGGCATCAAGGGCGATTAGGTGTGACTTGCTTGATAAGGGAAAGAGAAGACGTCCCTCAAAGCCCCATTAACGCACAAATATCCGATAGAAATTGCATAGGCCAAGGAATGCCCTCAAGGCGTGGATATCCTTGGGCGGCGACCAATTTGTGATAGCTTGAATCTTTTGTTGGTCCATCTTGATCCGCCCTTCATCAATGACATGTCCGAGGAAGTCAATATGTTTCTGTGCAAAGGAGCACTTGGATAACTTCACATATAATTCGTATTCCCGCAATCAGGCTAGGACTTTACGCAAGTGCTCCAGGTGTTCTTCCAGTGTTTGGCTATAAACCATAATTTCATCCAATTAGACCAACACAAACTCGTCAATGTACTCTCGAAAGACTTGGTTTATCAGGGGAAATATGTGGCTGGAGCGTTAGTCAAGCCAAACGACATAACCAGGAAGTCGAATGACCCATATCTTGTCACACAGGTCGTCCTGTGTTCATCACCCTCAGCAATTCAAACTTGCCAATACCTTGCCTTCAAGTTTATTTTTGTGAACACCGGCACCATCCAATCTATCGAACAAGTCTGCCGTGAGAGGAATAGGGTACTTGTTCTTCACAGTAATTTTGTTTAGAGCCTAATAATCTACACAGAGTCGTAGACTACCTCATGTTTATTTTGGAATAGCACATGGGACCTATATGGGGACTTGGAGGGCATGATGATCCTTGTGTCTAGAATTTCCGTCAGCTGTCTCTGAAGCTCGGTGAGTTCGTGTTGTGACATTCTATAAGGCGCCCGGGCGAGTGGCTTCGCACCCAACACCAACTCAATCTCATGGTCCACAGTGCGCCTAGGCGAGAGTCGCTTTGGCATATCATGTGGCATGGCGTCTTCAAACTCCAGTAGTAGCTCCTTCACGGGTGTAGGAATGGGACCCGTGGAGCGTTCTACATATTCAATGCATAGGGTTGCCAGGAATGTAGGTTCATGTTTTTTGATTCCCTTCTTCAACTATAAGGCCGAGATGTTCTCATCAGCCATCTTCATGGGCATGCAAGGGATAAT
The DNA here is from genome assembly GCA_005239505.1 of Nicotiana paniculata. Classification (NCBI taxonomy): domain Eukaryota; kingdom Viridiplantae; phylum Streptophyta; class Magnoliopsida; order Solanales; family Solanaceae; genus Nicotiana; species Nicotiana paniculata. The sequence goes on along the minus strand of ML360319.1, from coordinate 88,609 downwards.
GCAGGGCTTGGCCCCGTTTTCTCCCATCATGAGTAACATGTGTTCATACAGTACGGGCATGGTGTTGCTTTTCCTCAAGAATTACAACCCAACTATCAACTCGAAGTCATCTGTGATCACCACGTGCAAGTTGAATTTTTCTTCATAAGGACCAAGCTTCACTGATACTTCTTTCACTATTCCACCCACATGCTGAGGAGGTGAGTTGATAGCCTTGACACGACCTATGACCTTTCCTACAACTATACCAAGGCGCTCCACCTGAGTCGAGGACAAGCAGTTGTGGGTAGAACCCGTGTCTATCATCGCCTGATAGGGCTTTCCATTTACCTTCATCTCAACGAACATTAAGGTCCTCTCTTGTTTAAGAGGAGTCCTATCATCTGCCTTCTTCTTCCCTTTCTTGGTGTTTGCGTAGGGGTCCTTCTTCTTACGTATACCAACACTGGTTCCCGCTAATGCCTCAGAAATAGAGCCAACAATTGCATTGATGGCACCTACTCGTTCGGTCTAGCCCGCATCATCTGTTTCATCATCCATCCCATCATCAAAATCTTGATGGGTGTTCATCTGTGAATGTGGGAATTCATTATTCCAATGTGGCATGCTGCAATGACGGCATCCTGAAGGGGGCTTTCTCCCCCGATCATTGTTGTTTGACGCAACACTATTGCTTCCTGAGGAAGGAGCCTTAGATTTGATTGCACTCCGATCTCCCACACTTCTGCTAGGGCCACCATTGCTAGGTTGGCCCCCTTTATATCCCGCTCTGACATGCAGTTGAGGCCTATTCTTCTAAGTTTCCCTTGATAATCCCAAAGGCATTCCGCTGCTTGGATTGCCTTGGGTAGGGTCTCTACCCTTTGTCTTTGCAGTTCCAGGAATGTGAAGAGCTTGTCTTTGTCCCCCATGTCACGTATGTTCAGCATGAGCGCAGAGAATTCTTGCATGTAAACCCCCACTGATTGATCTGGCGGAGCTCCCGTAGATTTCTCCTTGCATTGTAATCAACATTTTTCGGGGAAGAACTACAGGCGTAAGGCTGCCTTCAGTTCTTCCCATGTCTCCAGGGCATCCTCACCGGCACTGATGGCTTCATACTTCACCTGCCACCATAGTTTAGTATCACCCTGAATATACATGGCAGTAATTGCTACCTTCTTAGATTCTTTTAGGCCTCCCACGACATTCGAACTACTGCTCCATGTCGAAGATGAATTTTTCCACTTCTTTAGCATTTCGAGCTCCACTGTATGGCATTAGCTCAGGAATTTTTAGTTTTCGTGCCATGGGGGATAGGTTCACAGTACCACCGATTTGGTTTCCACCTCCTCGAAGCAGGCTCTGTAAAGAAGCATTGACAACATTGAACTGGCCTGTCAAGTTGTCTATAATTTGTTGCGTGGCAGTCACCCTGTCTACTTGTTATGCCCCGTAGGCTAAATCCTCGGCACGCTCCTGTTGGAGGCCCTCGAATTTACCAAATATTTTGTATGACTCAGTGGTTGCCATTTTTCGGTCTCCTTCAGAGTCGCGACTAATGTTTTCTATGTCAACTTCGGCCTAGAGCATTATCTAGTCCAGGTCATCCAACCTTTACACTAGGCTGGTTCTTAGTTCAGGAACCGTATCCACGATGTGTTGTAATACGTCAACTGTCTCTTCAAGGGACGAAATGCGGTCTTCATGCTTCACCATGGTTGGAAATGGTGGTAATGGCAACGTGTTACCTCGTCTGATGTCGAGACTAGGCTCTGATACGAACTACTACGCCTTTCTGATATTCCTTGAAAGGACCATGTAAGGCTAAGCAACTGATGTCACTATAATTGATGTCGTCCAACAGACGTACCCTCCGTACGCTAGATGAGAGTTTCAATGCCGTACAGAAAAAACAATGTAAAGAGCAATTGAGAGAACAAAAATGAGAATTGAAAGAAAGCTTGATTGCATTAATAAAAGATATTACAGAAAGGCAACGTGGTGTTGAGGGGGAGAGACATCAGTACGGAGAATTGTTTGCTTGCTATAAAGTTTGATTTCTTGATCCCCCTAATAGTGCTTAAAAAATAAACCAAAGTTACAAGAATAGACCTAACTAAGCTTGAGAAACAATGGAAGTACATGAAATTAAACTATTCTATATTTACAACAAAAAGGACATTGTTTTTTTACAAGGTAGAAATAGGTCCGTTGTCAGCAACCTTGTCTTTGGCATCACGATCTGAGCGCGTTGTGATGTCCGCGCGTGGGGATATTGGCATTTGCCTACGGGTGGGCGCTGGCGAGGGATATGGGTGGGGAGACAGAGGCACATGTGCGCTTGTCACTAGGCGCAACCAAGACCACGGGGCCGTCCGTGGAGGTAGGCATTCGGAGGCTTGCTAGGATGCCACGGGCGCGCCCAAGGGGTCATGGGGCATGGCTGGAAAGCCACCCATGACATATGGATGCATTGACATAGGTATGGATGCGTTAAGCATCGCTTTCACGTAGAAGGTTCTGGAAGCTTTGGGAAATAGTTGTTCGCGATCGCGAAGGCATTTTCGCGATCACGAAGGGTATATCACGGGAGTGTTATCATGTTCAACTCGTGCAGATTTCAAGAATTCAGACATGCTTTCCAAGTATAACAGTTAAGGTCCAACTCGGATAAAACATTTCAGTTACCAGCTAGCATGAGGGAGGTAATATCTATGCCTACATGTCAAATATACATGTCAAATCAAGAATATCCCAGTGAAACCGTCAAGAATAACCACATAGAATTACTTAGCAATGTACGAGTGCCTGTCATAAATGCCCAATATCAAAGCACGTATATAAAACACTACGCCTGCGCCCACTACTGGTTTATTAGACTCCGAAGGGGAAGATCCTGCCCAAGCACTAGTTATTATCATATAGTTCAAATAATGGGTCCTGATGCACGCGTCACCATAAAACAATAACACTTAGCCCAATATGAGCTTGGCGTACACGTAACCTCAAGATCAATACCAAATCTCCTCTATGGAGCAAGTTAAGTCACTAACTACTCAAGTCTTAGATAGTCACATCTCACAATATTCAGTTCAATAATGTTACACATATGAGGCACCGACACCATGTGAGGAATCAAATAAGAAAGTAATGAGACAAGGATATCATACACAGATAGCATCACAACTGAGAGTATGTGTGCATTTAAGGCAAATAGCTCAGAAACAGCAAGAATAGCTCTATCATGTTTCAAACAAATGGCACATAGCCTAGACAAGGTTATAACATGAATCATAGCTCAAATAATCCTATTAGTAGAATAGACACGGATATAATGATGCATGAAAGCAAAACAAGGCACATAATAGCCTAAGAACTACCCGGATAATGAATACCTCACTGCATGCACACACTCCCATCACCTAGCATGTGCATCACTCTAATATATCTCATATAACCTAGTTCCCAAGGTTAACTATCCTCCAATCCAAGTTTAGATATTTTACTTACCTCAAAACGCACAAATCAATACACTAAAAAACCGTTCCAACGCGAATCGCCTACAAACGACTTAAATCTAGTCACAAACAACTTAATATCAACAAATAATGTCATAGGAGACAACTTTAAACAATAAAGCTTCAATCTTTATCAAAATCAAAAAGTCAACCCAAAAGTTCAACACCCGACTCGAACCCTGGAACCTAGTCAAACTCACAAACTCTTAACACCCATTCAAATACGAATTCTACCCTACCAATTTCATCCAATTCCAACCACAAATCGACGTTCAAATCACCAAATCTCACTCTCTAACAACATAGCTCTAAATCCCCAAATTTCACCTTGAATTAAAATATTAAGTGTAGTAATCAATGGGTAATCAATATCTAACATCAAAAGTCATTAAAATTCACTTATCTCTTCTATTATGATGAAATACTCTCCAAATATTGCCTAGACCGAGCTGCACAACTCAAGATATATTAAAATGACAAAAACCCTAAAGAATTACTTAACATTTCCCGCCAAACCAAAGGCAGTTGCTTCTGATATTGTGATCATATTTATTATTTCCGTGTTCCACATCAATTCTTCATTACTATTTGACCCCTGCTTCCACTTATTAATATGTGTCATCATACGTTGCTCGTTATTTAGATATGCTTCGTGATTCTTTAGTTATGCATGTTCATATATCTACACCAGTGGGTGATTCTATTGTTGTGGACCACATATATTGGTCATGCGTGGTGACTATTGGTGGTTATGAGACCAAAGTAGATCTTTTACTGCTTAGCATGGTTGATTTTGATGTGATTTTGGGTGTGGATTGGTTGTCACCATGTCACGCTATCCTTGATTGTCGCGCTAAGACTGTGACATTGACGGTGCCGAAGGTGCCGAGTTTGGAGTGGAGAGGCTCCCTGTATCATGTTCCTAGTAAAGTGAGATTGCATTTGAAGGCTCAACGAATGGTTGAGAAGGGATGTTTGGTGTACTTGGCCTTCATGAGGAATGTTAGTGATGATACTCCTTACATTGAGTCAGTTCTGGTAGGGAGAGACTTCCTAGATGTATTTCTAGCAGACCTGTCTGGCATTCCACCCGATAGGGGCATTGATTTTGGGATTGACTTGGTGCCGAGCACTCAATCCATCTCTATTTCACCTTATCGCATGACTTCTATAGAGTTGAAGGAGTTGAAGGAACATTTGTATGAGCTACTTGATAAGGGCTTCATCAGGCGTAGTATGTCACCTTGGGGTGCATCGATTCTATTTATGAGGAAGAATGATCGTACTATGGGGATGTGTATTGACTACAAACAGTTGAAAAAGGTCACTATTAAGAACAAGTACCCACTACCACATTGATGACTTATTTGATCAACTTAAGGGTGCTAGAGTATTTTCGAAGATTTATTTGAGGCCAGTGTATCATCAGTTAAATATCCAGGATTCTGATATTTCGAAGATGGTGCTATAGTCACTATGAGTTTTTGGTGATATATTTTGGTCTAACCAATTCCCCAACAACCTTCATACACTTCAGGAATAGCGTGTTCTAGCCATACCGTGATTCCTTCGTCATAGTATTCATTGATGATATATTGGTGTATTCACACAGTTAGGAAAATCATGAGCAACATATGAGAATCGTACTCCAGACTTTGAGGGAGAAGAAGCAACATGCTAAATTCTCCAAATGTGAATTTTTGGCTTGATTCGGTAGAATTTTTGGGGCACGTGGTGTCCTGTGAGGGTGTTAAGGTAGATCCGAAGAAGATTGAGGCAGTTCAAAGTTGGACCAGACCATCTTCTACTACTGAGATCTGGAGTTTCCTTGGTTTGGCCTGATATTATCTCTATTTTATGGAGGGTTTCTCGTCCATTGCTTCACCTTTTACTTGATTTACCCAGAAGGGTGCACCATTCAGTTGGTTTGAGGAGTGTGAGGAAAGCTTTCAGAAGCTCAATATTGGCTTGACTATAGCTCCTGTTCTAGTTCTACTTTCTGGATCGGTTTCCTACATAGTTTCTTGTGATGCTTTATGGACCGACATTGGATGTATGTTGATGTATAAGGGTGGAGTTATTTCTTATGCTTCGTGTCAGTTGAATCCCCATGAGAAGAACTAGCATGTTCACGATTTGGAGTTGGCATCCATTGTTCACGCATTGATGATATTGAGGCATTAACTTTATGGTGTGTCATGTGAGATATTCACGGATCATAGGAGTCTCCAGCACTTATTCAAGCAAAAGGATCTGAACTTGAGGTAGCAGAGGTGGTTAGAATTTATTAAGGACTATGATATCACCATTCTGCATCACCTAGAAAAGGACAATGTGGTGGTCGGTGCCTTGGGTAGGAAGGCTGAGAGTATGCAGAGTCTTGCTTATCTTTGGCCAATCAGTTCATGAGGTTGGATATATCAGAGCCCATCAGATTTCTTGCTTGCATGGTTTCATGGTCTTCTTTGTTTGAGCGTATCAAGGTGCGTCAGTATAACGATCCTCATTTTCTTGTCCTAAAGGACACAATGCATCACAGTTATGCTAAAGAGGTAGCTATTGGTGATGATGGGGGTATTAAGGATGCAAGGTCGGATATGTGTTCCAAATATTGATGGGTTGCGTGAGTTGATACTTGGGGAGGCCCATAGTTCATTATATTCCATCCATCCGGGCGCTGCAAAGATGTATCAGGATTTGAGGCAGTACTATTGGTGGCGGAGGATGAAGAAAGATATCATTGAGTACGTTGCTCAGTGTTTGAAATGTTAGCAGGTGAAGTACGAGCACCAATGACGTGGTGGTTTCTTCAGAGTCTTGATATTCCGGAGTAGATGTGGGAGCTTATCATGATGGATTTTATAGTTGGACTTTCGAGGACCTTAAAGAAATTTGATATAGCATGGGTTATTGTGGATAGATTGACCAAGTCTGCACATTTCATTCCGATTGTGACTAAATATTCTTATAGTGGCTCGCTCAGATTTACATTCGTCAGATTGTTCGCCTTCATGGTGTGCCCGTTTATATCATTTGGGATTGAGGCACTTAGTCCGCGTTGTAGTTTTTGAGAGTGGTGCAGCAAGAGTTGGGGACACAGGTAGAGCTGAGTATACAATTTTATCCCCAGACGGATGGGCAGTCCGTACTATTCAAATCTTGGAGGACATGTTATGTGCCCGTGTTACTAATTTCAGAGTTTCGTGGGATCAATTTCTTCCATTAGCAGAGTTCGCCTACAATAACAACTTTCAATCGAGTATCTAGATGGCTCCGTATGAGGACTTATATGGAAAAAGATGTCGTTCTCCAGTTTGTTGGTTTGAGCCGGGGGAGGCTAAGTTGTTGGGAACTTTTTGGTCTTTGATGCCTTGGAGACGGTGAAGGTGATTCAGGAGAGGCTTCGTACAACACAGTCCAGATAGAAGAGTTATGCTGACAGAAAGGTTCATTATGTTGCATATATGGTGGGTAAGAAGGTTCTACTCAGAGTTTTTCCCATGAAGGGTGTGATGAGATTCGGAAAGAAGTGGAAGTTTATTCCTAGGTATATTGGCACTTTTGAGGTGCTTGAGAGAGTTGGGGAGGTGACCTAAAGACTTGCCTTGCCATCTAGTTTATAGGGTGTTCACTGTGTTTTATGTGTCTATGATCTAGATTTATTATGGTGATTTGTTGCATGTTTTGGACTTCAGCATAGAACAACTAGATAGGGATTTCACCTATGATGTGGAGCCGGTGGCCATTTTGGACCGGCAGGTTTGAAAGTTGAGAACAAAGAATATAGATTCGGTTAAGGTGCATCGGGGAGGTCAGCCGGTCGAGGAGGCTCATGGGAGACCGAGCAGGAGATGCGGAAAAGATATCCACACCTTTTTGAGAGTCTAGGTATCATACTATACATGTTCGAGGATGAATATTTGCCTAAGAAGGGTAGAACGTAATCACCTGGCCAGTTATTTTGTATATTGTAGCCCTATTCCCCTATTTATTGCATATTCTACGTTTATTTGTGGTTATGTGACTTTTCGGGGTTGTTGGTTTGGTTACGGGGAAGTGTAGGAGTGAACTGGGACACTTAATCCAAAGTTAGAAGCTTTAGTTGAAAGAGTTGACCGGAGTTTGAATTTTTTGGGGACGATTTCAGAATGGTGTTTTCATGATTCCAATAGCCTCGTATGGCTATTTTGGACTCATGCATATCTCCGAATTATGATTTGGAGGTCCACAGGTTGATAAGATGTTTTTTGGCAAAAATTGGAAATTTGGAGGTTAGAAAGGTTGAGAGGTTTGACAAAGAGTTGACTTTGTTGATATCAGGTTTGGATAATTTTTTGGGAGCCATAATAGGTCCATTGTTTCATTTAGGACTTGCATGCAAAATTTAAGTTCATTAGGAGTTAATTTGATATGGTTCGGCATTATTGTTGGAAGTTGAAAGCTTATTTGTTTCATTAAGCTTGAATTGGGGTGTGATTCGTGATTATGATATTGTTTGAGGTAATTTGAGGCTTCAAGTAGGTTCATGTTATGTTTTAGGACTCGTTGGTATGTTTGGATGAGGTTCCAGGGGCCTCGGGTGTGTTTCGGATGGGTTTCAGACCATTTCTCTATGTTTTGGAATGCATTTATGATGTCTGGTGTGTTCTTCTTCGCGATCGCAACACAGGGTCGCGTTCGCGTCGACTTTCATGGTCTGTAGGTGAATTTTTCTTTGTGTTCGAGAGTTGGAGCTCGCATTCGCAATGATTTGGAAGAAAGTTGCCTTCCTGATCACGGGAAGGTCGATGCGTTTGCGTAGAAGGGAGGCCGGCTGGGGGACATCATGCCTTAATTTTTCCCCTTCGCGTAAAATAGGTTGCATTCACATAGGCATGGCAGCGTTGGGCATCGCATTCACGACCGTGATGTTACGTTTGTGTAGAAGGCTTTGGCAGCTTTGGGAATTTGTTCTTCGCGATCGTGAAGGCATTTCCGCGATCGCGAAGGGTACACCTTGGCAAAGTTTAAGAACTCTATTTTTCAAGGGTTTTTATCATTTTAACATATTTTGGGTTGTGGTACTCGGTCTAGGGCGATTGTTTGAGTGTTTTCCATCACAATTGAGGATGCAAGTGAAGTTTAATCACTTTTGATGTTAGATATTGAATATCTATTGATTATTATACCTAGCTTATATGAATTCACTTGGGGATTTATGGCTATGTTGTAGAGTGAGATTTAATTATTTTAGGGTCGATTTGTGGTCGAAATTGGATGAAATTGGTATGGTTGGACTCCTATTTTAATGGGTGTTCAGAATATTTGGGTTTGATCGAGTTCCGGTGCACAAACCCGAGATCGGACTTTTGGGTTGACTTTTTTAATTTTGATAAAAATCGAAGCTTTATTGTTTGAAGTTGTTTCCTACAACATTATTTGTTGATATTAAGTTGTTTGTGACTAGATTCAAGTTGTTTGGAGGCCGATTTGTGTGGGAAGGGCTTTCTGGAATATTGATTTACGTGTTTTGAGGTAATTAATATATCTAAACTTGGATTTGAGGGTAATTAACCATTAGAACTAGGTTTTATGAGATGTATTGAGTGACATGCATGTTAGGTGACTGGCGTGTGTTCGTGCCCCGAGGTATTCATGATTCGGGTAGTTATTAGGCTATTATGTGCCTTTTTTTTCTTTCATGCCTCGTTATATTCGTGTCTTCTCTACTTATAAGATTATTTGAGCTATGATTAGTGTTAAAAACCCTGTCTAGACTATGTGTGCTATTTGTTTGAGACATGATAGGACTATTCTTGTTGTTTCTGAGCTATTTGCCTTGAATGCACACATATTCTTAGTCCCGATGCTATATTCATGTATGATATCCTTTCTCAGTAATTTCTTATTTTATTCCTCACATGTTATTGACACATCATATGTGTAACACTGTTGAACTGAGTATTGTGAGATGTGATTATCTGAGACTTAAGTAGTTAATGACTTAGCTTGGGCCATAGAGCCGATTTGTTATTGATTTTGAGGTGATGTATATGCCAGGATCATAGTGGGCTAAGTGTGATTGTTTTGAGGAGACACGTGCACCATGCCCCATAATTTGGGCTATGTGATTATAATTAGCACTTGGCAAGACCCACCGCTCCGGAGTATAACATACCAGCACATGTACAATGCTAAGTGTTGCTCGTTATTCTTGATGGTTTCACTCAGATATTCTTGATTTGACATGCATATTTGACATGTACAATAAAGATATACCTTCCTCATGCTAGCCGGTAACTGAAATGATCCGTGTTGGGTCTTAACTGTTATACTTGGAAAGCATGTCTAAATTACTGAAATTGTGTACGAGCTGAACATGGTATGATTGAGTTATTTACTTATAGTTCTGCCCTTCATATCTTGAACTGTTACAAGTTATTGATGTTGGTCTCTGACTGTTTCTTTTAGACTCGTCACTACATTCAGCTCAAGGTTATGTTTGTTACTTATTGAGTACATGGGCTCGGTTGTACTCATACTACACTCTACACTTCTTGCACAGATCCAGGTACTTCCAGATGAGATGATCTCCAGAGTTCTATTGCTACCAACTTTTGGGAGACTACGAGGTAGCTGCTATACTGTCAGCGGACCTAGAAGTTCTCTTTTGAATATTTCTAATATTACTGTTCTACTATTCAGATAGTTGCATTGAGAACTTAGCCTTGTATTTTGATATGCATTAGTGCTCATGTACTTGTTGCCACCAGATTATTGGGATGGTTGTAGCAGTATTGTTATCGTTTTCTTCAGTTATTTCACTACCTCTCCGCAATTAATTTTGTTGAACTGTTTCATCTAAATTTGTTGTTATTGTGTGACTGTTGGATTTCCTAGCAAGTAGTGTTAAGTATTGTCGCGGATCCGTAGAGTTGGGTCATGACAACTATTCAAATGTTGATTTGGATATTGGTGCTAAAGTATGACTATTCTCTATATGGTGAATTATGTTCAATGATTCTTCTTGATATTGTTTGAGCTTTCCATCTTGCTTTGTACTGATTACATATTTATGCTTGGTGATAAAGAGTGAATTGTATAAAGGGTGTTTTTGTGCTTGTGATGAAGAGTAACTATGCACGAAGAGTGTTTCTGTGTGTCCTTATGCTATTTCTATTGCACGAAGGGTGTTTCCGTGCTCGGTGAGGAAGAGAGAATTACACGAAGGGTGTTCTATGCTTGGTGAGGAAGAGTAAATTATACAAAGGGTATTTCTGTCCTTGTACGGATGAGAGTAAAATCATGAAGGGTAATGCCGCACCATTTGATGGATATATCTTATTCTTTGCTTTTATTATGCTGATTAAGGATTTGGATAAGTTGATCCATGGTTTCTTGTTGATTTCTCGGACATGAGTTGTCATGAAAGGCTTGTTAGGTGCTTTTTTGGAAGTATAATCTTTATATTCATAAGTTGCTTATTTCATTATTCCTCGTGTTATTACTTTTTGCTATTACACATATGTTCTCACTTGTTATCTACTTTGTTGTTTTACTTGCTATTTTCTCTTGCTATCCTAATTTCCATCTCTCTTGTTATTTTCTTGTTACTTAATTGCGCAGGTTGCATGGTAGGTGTCTTTTCCTAGCCTTGTCACTACCTCATCGGATTTAGGCTCGACGCTTACAGCGTACACTGGGATGCTTGTACTCATACTACACTTGTCATACCCCAAATTACCAACCTTAAGGATTGTGATGACGCCTAACACCACACTTGCTAGGCAAGCCAATGTTATAACTTGATTAGCCATTTTCCTTTGAATATTTACTTAAACACAATGAGACAATTTAGTATAAACTAAATCTAATAATTTCCAATGAATACCTCACGAATAAAATAGTAAGCGAATAATTAAATCGATCCACAAACTAACTATATAGCTATAAGACTACACAAGGGTCTGGTGTCACAATTCACGAACCACTAAGAATACTACAAATAATGGGTTGAAAGAATTTTGTATCTGTTTTTGAATGTAATTAAACAGTGTCTATAAAATTAAGAGAAGACTCTAGGAATTTCCGAACGCTAGCAGATCTACCTCGTATCTCCGAATGATGATGTCAGTTACAAAAATCTCCTAACTCTGGCCGGTACCTAGATCTGCACAAAAGAGTACAAAGTGTAGTATCAGTACAAACGACCTCATGTATTGAGTAAGTGCTGAGCCTAACCTCGACGAAGCAGTGACGAGGCTAAGGCCGGGCAATTATAACATAACCTGTGACAATATATATATATATATATATATATATAATACAACAAGAAGGAAGTAATATTAAAATAAATAACCAGTAACTTGCAACACTAAATAAAAGAACACCTTAGATAAATTTTCCAAATATCAGCTATAATCAAATCTTCTCAAAATTTCCAAGTTTCCAAGTTTCAATTTAAATCAGAATATGAAAACCTTTTTAATAAAACATGGAGTTTTCCAAATCTTTATTTTTGAAAAATCAATAAACATAAATATTCTCCTTCATCGCTCCTTGTTGCGGCGCCGCAACCCGCTCCCACCTGTCCACCCTTATTGCTCCTCCCTATATATATATATATCACCCTTATTTCTCCTGTCGCGGCGTGCAACCCGATCCCACCTGTCCACCCTTATCTCTCCTTGTTGCGACGTGCAAGCCGCTCTTACCAGACAATCACATCACTTATTTATACAAATTTTCACAATTAAGGTCAAAACCTTTCACAATATTTTTTTTTGTCTCAACAATTGTAAACAGAAGGTTGTACAACTTATGAACTTCATAAATTATCATTTCACAATGAAATCAACCGGAATATATATGCTTCGTAAAACAGTGTCATCCAATTCAATCTTTATGTATCACAATGGAACCACGGGAACAACCAACACTTCCAAAATACTTGGAACAATACTTAACAACAAGTCGACGAAACCAAGTAGGCATGTAAACATCAATGATCATAAAACAAATAAGCCAGGAATCAAATAAATTGGAAATAAGGAAGGGATCATGTTCAACAAATAATTTGATGGGACATAGATACTCTTCACCTCACCTATACACCACACACATGCAAATTAGCATATCATTTATGTTGGGGATACCTATTCCCTCAAGTCAAGGTTAAACCAAGCACTTACCTCAAATTTGTAGGCCGCTCACTACTCAATTACATCTTTTCCCTTCGAACTTGCCTCTAACCCGCTCGAATCTAATCATAATTAGTTTAATATCATTGATTTATGCTAAAGGAACTAACTTTACTGAAAATTATTGTTTTCCTAAGTTTTCTAAAAAAAAGTTAAAAACCGACTCTGGGGCCTGCTTGGTCCAAACTCGGGGTTCGGATCAAATTTTGTTTACCCATTCACCCCCGATCCTTAATATGCAATTAGTTTCGAAATCCGACCCCAATTCGAGGACAAAATTCCTTAATTCTACCCGAACCCCCAATTTCTACCATGAAAATTCTTGATTTTTGATTGAAAAGTGATGAAAAACATTGGGTAATTGAAAGAGAATAGTTTAGAATTGCTTACCAACATTTTGGGGATGAATTTGTGTGAAGAAAATCTCCTCTAGGTATTTGTAGTTCGAAAAATATAAAGAAAATAGGTTCTGCCCGTTTTTGAAATTGGTTTTATATAGCTGGGCAGGCCTTCATCGCGATCGCGATGGGCCTGCTACGTTCGCTGAGGGTCAGGCCCAAATGGCCTTCGTGTTCGCGTAGATTTACAACCTGATGACCATCGCGATCGCGGCTCAATGTTTGCGTTTGCGTAGAACAAATCGAGGCTCCCTTCCCAGGCCTACGTACTCATCGCATTCGCATAAGTCAGCACGCGTTCGTGAAGGATACCCCACCAATTCTTCGCGTTCGTGGCCCAGACTTTGTGTTCGTGAAGAAAAATGACCCACAATACATTTTACTCTACGCGATCGCAGTAGAAGCTTCACGATCGCGAAGAGGAACGCACCAGTGCACCAGAACAACTATTACACCAGATTTTTTCAAGTTCAAAACATCTCGAAGCCTACCCGAAACTCACCGGAGCCCTCGGGGCTCTAAACCAAACATGCACACAAGTCTAAAAATATCGTACAGACTTGTTCGTGCGATCAAATCACAAAAATAACACCTAAAACGACGAATTTAACCTCAAAACTCATGATTTTCTCAAGAACACTTCGAATTCACTATTTTCTCAACCGGACGTCCGAATCACGTCAAATCAACTCCGATTCTTACCAAATTTCACATTTAAGACTTAAATATCATCAAACACATGTATCGAGCTCCGGAACTAAAGTATGGGTTCGATACCAACGGTTTCGAAAATTAATTCATTTCTTTATTTTATTGAAAATCCAGCAAAATAATTTTCTTTAAAAGTTGATTTCTAAGGCTAGGGACCTCATAATTCAATTCCGCGCATACGCCCAAGTCCCATATTTTACTACGAACCTCCCGGGGTCGTAGGAACACATATCGATGTCCGTTTACTCAAAATATTGAACAAATTCAACTAAAACCAAATTTTAAATTCCAAAAGTTACTATTTCTCATATTTTCACATAAAAGCTTTCCGGTTTCACGCCCGGACTGCGCATGCAAATCGAGGTAATTAAAATTAGTATTTTTAAGGCTAATGAGCCTGGAATAGAGTCTTAATTCATAAAATGACCCTTTGGGTCATCACAATCGCCACCTCTAAAACAAACGTTCGTCCTTTAACGGACATAGAAAATTACCTGAATTGGTAAACAAGTTTGGATATATGCTCTGCATGTCCGACTCGGACTCCCAAGTAGCTGCCTCAACGAGCTGACCTTTGCACTACACTCGAACTGAAGGATAACTCTTTGACCTCAACTGACGGACTTGCCGGTCTAAAATCACTACTGGCTCTTCCTCATAAGTTAAATCCTTGTCCAATTGGACAGAGCTATCTAACACGTGGGACGGGTCACCATGATATTTTCGGAGCATAGACACATGAAATACCGAATGAACTGAAGATAACCCTGGAGGCAACCCAAGTCCATAAGCTACCTCCCCCACTCTATCAAGAATCTCAAATGGCCCGATATACCTAGGGCTCAACTTACCCTTCTTCCCAAATCTCATAACACCCTTCATGGGCGGTACCTGAAGTAATACCCTCTCCGTAACCATGAATTCCACATCACGAACCTTACGACCGGCATAAATCTTTTGCCTGGACTGAGCTGCACGAAGTCGATCCTGTATAATCTTGACCTTATCTAAGGCCTCTTGAACTAAGTCTGTACCCAATAGCCGAGCCTCTCCTGGCTCAAACCATCCAACTGGCGACCTGCACCGTCTACCATATAATGCCTCATAGAGAGCCATCTGAATGCTCGACTGGTAGCTATTATTATTGGCAAACTCCGCTAATGGCAAGAATTGATCCCAAAAACCTCCAAAGTCAATAACACAAGCGCGGAGCATATCCTCTAGAATCTGAATAGTACGCTCGGACTACCCATCCGTCTGAGGATGAAATGTTGTGCTCAAATCAACTCAGGTACCCAACCCTCGCTGAACTTCACTCCATAAATGCGAGGTAAATTGCATACCTCGATCAGAAATGATAGACACGGGCACACCGTGAAGGCGAAAAATCTCGAATATATACCTCTACCAATCGCTCCGAAGTATAAGTACTTTCCACTAGAATGAAATGTGTTGATTTAGTTAGCCTATCCACAATAACCCAAACGACGTCGAACTTCCTCTGAGTCCGTGGGAGGCCAACAACTAAGTCTACAGTGATACGCTCGCACTTCCACTCAGGAATCTCTATCTGCTGAAGCAAACCACCGGGGCTCTAATGCTCATATTTCACCTGTTGGCAATTCAAGTAACGAGCCACATAAGCAACAATGTCCTTTTTCATCCTTCTCCACCAGTACTGTTGCCGCAGGTCTTGGTACATCTTGGCAGCATGCGGGTCAATCGAATACTTAGAACTGTGAGCTTCTTCAAGAATCAACACATGAAGGCCATTAACATCGGGCACACATATACGACCTTGCATCCTTAACACACCGTCCCCTCCAATTGCAACCTTCTTGGCACCACCATGCCGAACTGTGTCCCTAAAGACCATCAAATGCGGGTCATCATCCTGCCGATCTCTAATACGCTCAAATAAGGAAGACCGGGCGACTGTACAAGATAAAACACGACTAGGCAAAATATATAATCTCACAAATGATTTGCCAAAGTCTGAATGTCTGAAGCTAACGGTCTCTCGGCGAATGGAATAAATGCAAGGCTTCCCATAATCACTGCCTTCCTACTCAATGCATCGGCCACCACATTGGCCTTTAACGGATGATACAATGTAGTGATGTCATAATCTTTCAATAAATCTAACCATCTCTTCTGTCTCAAATTATGATCCTGTTTCTTGAACAAATACTGAAGGCTACGATGATCCGTGTAAACCTCACATGTCACGCCATAAAGATAGTGCCTCCAAATCTTCAACGCGTGAACAATGGCTTCCAACTCTAAGTCATGGACATGATAATTCTTCTCAAGAATCTTTAAATGCCGAGACGCATATATATGGTATCACCCTACCCTCTTGCATCAATATCACTCCCAACCCAACATGGGAAGCATCATAGTATACCGTGAAAGATCATGAACCTGATGGTAACACCAATACCGATGCTGAAGTCAAAGCTGTCTTCAGCTTTTGAAAGCTCGCCTCACACTCGTCCGACCATTTAAACGGGGAATCCTTCTGAGTGAATCTCGTCATCGGGACTGCTATAGAGGAGAACACCTCCATAAAATGACGGTAGTAACCTGTCAAACCCAAGAAGCTCCTAATTTCTCTGGTTGTAGTGGGTCTAGGCCAGTTCTTCACTGCCTCTATCTTCTTATGATCCTGAATACCCTCTGATGATACGATGTGACCCAAGAAAGCCACTGAATCTAACCAGAATTCACACTTTGAAAATTTTTCATACAACTGATTATCTCTCAAAGTCTGAAACGCTATCCGTAGGTGATGTTCATGCTCCTCCTGACTGCGGGAGTATATTAGAATATCATCAATAAACACAATTACGAAGGAATCTAGGTAATTCTTGAAAACCCGATTCATCAAGTCCATAAATGTTGTTGGGGCATTAGTCAAGCCAAAAGACATCACCAGAAATTCATAGTGCCCATATCTTGTCCGAAAGGCTGTCTTAGGGACATCAGACGTTCTAATCTTCAACTGATGGTAGCCCGGTCTCAGATAAATTTTGAAAACACCCTGGCACCTTGAAGGTGATCAAACAAATCATCAATCCTCGGAAACAGATACTTATTCTTGATAGTAACTTTATTCAACTGCCGCTAATCTATACACATCCTCATAAATCCATCCCTCTTCTTTACGAACATAACCGGTGCACCCCAGGGCGAGACACCAGGTCTAATGAAACCCTTATTAAGCAAGTCTTGCAACTGTTATTTCAATTCTTTCAACTCTGGTGGGGCCATTCGGTATGGAGAAATAGAAATGGGCTGAGTGCCCGGAGCCACATCAATGCAAAAATTAATATCCCTGCCAGGTGGCATCCCCAGCAGGTCTTCCAGAAACACCTCGGGGAAATCACGAACAATAGGCACCGAATCTATCGAAAAAACCTCGGCATTAGAATCACGAATATGAGCTAGATAAGCCAAAAACCCTTTCTCAACCATGTGACGAGCCTTGGTATAAGAAATCACTCTGCTGGGAGAATGAACAGGAGTCCCTTTCCACTCCAATTGAGGCAGCCTTGGCAAGGCTAACGTAACTGTCTTGTCGTGACAGTCCAAGATGGCATAATAAGGTGACAACCAATCCATGCCCAATATGACATCGAAATTGACTATGTCAAGAAGAAAAATGTCTACACTAGTTTCAAGACCCTCAATAACGACCACACATGAACGATACACGCGATTTACAACAATAGCATCCGCCACCCATGTAGACACATAAACAAGGACACTCAAAGAATCGCAGGGAACAACCAAATACGAGGCAAAATAGGATGATACATAATAATAAGTAGACCCCGAATCAAACAAAACTGAAGCATCTTTATTGCAAACTGAAATGGTACCTGTGATAACGGCATCGGAGGACTCCGCCTCGGGTCTGGCTGGAAATGCATACAATCGGGGCAGGGCCCCATCACCCTGAACCGTGTCTCTGGGACGACCTCTGACAGGTGGAGCTCCACTCTAGCGGGCTCGCCTCCACCTCTAGAAAGCTGACCTCCACCTCTAACATTCTGACCTCTACCTTTGACTACCTGACCCCCACCCCTGGCTGGCTGGGCAGGTGGTGCTGCAGCTGGTGCCAAAACTATGGCACGAGAATTCTGGTACTGAGGCTGATTACCCAAAAATTTCGGACAAGATCTCCAAATGTTCCCATACTTACCACACTCATAACACCCATCTTGATACTGAGGCTGACCCAGACTAACCGGCTGACCACGATAATAAATCTGGAGATGAGGTGCTCTGATACAACCTTGTCACGACCCAAATTCCCAACCATAAGGATCGTAATGTCGTCTAACACCACACTTGCTAGACAAGCCAATGTTAGAACTTGATTAGCCATTTTCCTTTGAATATTTACTTAAACACAATGAGACAATTTAAAATAAACTATATCTAATAATTTCAAATGAATAACCTCACGAATAAAATAATAAATGAATAACTAAATCGAGGCACAAACTAAGTAATAGCTATAAGACTATCCCAGGGTCTGATGTCACAATTCACGAACCACTAAGAATACTACAAATAATTGGCTGAAAGAATTTTGTATCTGTTTTTGAATGTAATAAAACAATGTCAACAAAATTAAGAGAAGACTCCTTGTTGCGGCGTGCAATCCGCTCCCACATGTCCACCCTTATTGCTCCTCCCTATATATATATCACCCTTATTTCTTCTGATGTGGCATGCAACTCGATCTCACCTGTCCACCCTTATCACTCTTTGTTGCTACGTGCAACCCGCTCCCACCAACAATCACATCACTTTATTTATACAAATTTTCACAATTCAGGTCCAAACCTTTCACAATTTTTTTTTTGTCTCAACAATTGTAAACAGAAGGTTGTACAACTCATGAACTTCACAAATTATCATTTCACAATGAAATCAACCGGAATATATATGCTTCGTAAAACAATGTCATCCAATTAAATCTTTATGTATCACAATGGAACCACGGGAACAACCAACACTTCCAAAATACTTGGAACAACACTTAACAACAAGTCGACGAAACCAAGTAGGTATGTAAACATCAATGATCATAAAACAAATAAGCCAGGAATCAAATAAATTGGAAATAAGGAAGAGATCATGTTCAACAAATAATTTGGTGATGCATAGATGCTCGTCACCTCACCTATACACCACACACATGCAAATTCACATAGCATTTAAGTTGGGGATTCCTATTCCCTCAAGTTAAGGTCAAACCAAGCACTTACCTCAAATTCGTAGGCCACTCACTGCTCAATTGCCGCTTTTCCCTTCGAATTTGCCTTTAACTCGCTCGAATCTAATCATAATTAGTTTAATATCATTAATTTATGCTAAAGGAACTAACTTTACTGAAAAATTATTGTTTTTCTAAGTTTTCTCAAAAAAATTTAAAAATCGACTCCGGGCCCGCTTGGTCCAAACTCGTGGTTCGGCCAAATTCTCTTTACCCATTCACCCTCGAGCCCGAATATGCAATTAGTTACGAAATCTGACCCCAATTCGAGGTCAAAATTCTATTTTTACAAAATTTCTTAATTCTACCGACACCCACAATTTCTACCATGAAAATTCTTGATTTTTGATTGAAAAGGCATGAAAAAGATGGAGTAATTGAAAGAGAAGAGTTTAGAATTGTTTACCAATACTTTGGGGATGAATTTGTGTGAAGAAAATCGCCTCTAGGTCTTTGTAGTTAAAAAATATGAAGAAAATAGATTTTTCCCGTTTTTGAAATTGGTTTTATATAGCTGGGCATGCCATCATCGCGATTGCGGTGAGCCTTCTGCGTTCTCGGAGGGTCATGCCCAAATGGCCTTCACGTTCGCGTAGCTTTATGACCTGAAGATCATCGCGATCGCGGCCCAATGGTCGCGTTCGCGTAGAACAAATCGAGGATCCCTTCCCAGGCCCACTTACTCAACGCGTTCGCGTAAGTCAACAAAACAGCTATGACACCAGATTTTTACAAATTCAAAACATCCCGAAGCCTACCCGAAACTCCGCCGAGCCCTCGGGGCTCTAAACCAAATATGCATGCAAGTCTAAAAGTATCGTACGAATTTGCTCGTGCAATCAAATCATAAAAATAACACCTAAAACGACGAATTTAACCTCAAAACTCATGATTTTTTCAAGAACACTTCGAATTCACTATTTTCTCAACCGGACGTCCGGATCACGTTAAATCAACTTCGATTCTTACCAAATTTCACAGTTAAGACTTAAATATCATAACAAACCTGTATCAAGCTCCGGAACCAAAATACGGGCCCGATACCAATGGTTTCAAACATTAATTCATTTCTTTATTTCATTGAAAATCCAGCAAAATAATTTTCTTTAAAAATTGATTTCTAAGGCTAGGGACCTCGGAATTCAATTCTGGGGATATGCTCAAGTCCCATATTTTACTGCGGACCTCCCGGGATCATCGGAACACAGATCCGGATCCGTTTACTCAAAATATCAAACAAAGTTAACTAAAACCAAATTTTAAATTCCAAAAATTACTATTTCTCATATTTTCACATAAAAGCTTTCCGATTTTACGCCCGGACTGTGCACGCAAATCAAAGTAATCCAATCACTTGCGTGTGCCTCTTTGTAAGGTTGTTCTGTTGATATATTGTACTCTTTTTTTGACCTGTAACTTGTGAGTGCCTATTTGTAAGGTTGTTCTGTTGATATTTTGTACTCCCTTTTTATAGTGTATTGCTCATCTATGCGTGTGAATATAGGTAAATTGACCGCGATAAATATTTATATCTCTGTTGGTATATTTCTATTTTTTGTCTGATTTATCGTCCTTAAAGTTATACTTTATTTAGCTTCCACATGACACCTGATTATTTTGATCATAACAGATAACACGTACACTATTATCAAACAGTAATCAATTTGGTATCGTAGGTGCAGTTACTTTTCCATCTTAATGGTTAATTATACTATTCCATCTTAATAAGGGGTTCCTTGTTTTGTGTAACCTTATTTTGATTAAGTGTATTTTAGAAATAATGGCAAGTGTTTGTGTGCACCTTGAATTATTTCATTAATTGCATAACGTATTATTATTCACTAATATATGTGTCGAATAACTCTCTTCCCAAGTTTAGAAAGAAAAATTACTTTCAAAATTTTATATCTATTAAAATTTATAAATTAATCTTTATTCAATAAGTTAAATCGATCTGCTATAACAAGTAGCTTTTCATAACATGAAAAGTAGAATAACAACCTTGTTGAATCCTTTATACTATATTTTTTAATGCTATTAGTGTGTGTGAAAAATATAAAAAGAACCTTCTAATTTAAGATTAGTTAGTTGAAAATACATGAATATAGAAAATCACCTTCATTTGCTAAATTCGAGATTGCTATGATCATTTTTTTGTTTATTGTAATACAATAATGCAACGATTTATATACTTTAGTTCAATTCCTCTCACATATAGCAATTTATTTACACTATAACTATATTGAAAAGGAATTCATATACCAAGAATAGAAATTGATATATACGTGATTTATGTACTGAATTATACCATAGAGGAATGACCCCTGAACTATTGGAAGGGCTGGGGATGGAGGATTTTAAGCATTGGAAAAGGTGTCAAATGTGCCTTTCATTTTTATGTGTCAAAGTGTCACAGCAAAAGACTATTTGATTAGGAGAGTCAAGACTATTAAAAGAATAAAACTCGACTTGAACATATTTGCATATCTGTTTCTTTAAAATTTTGTATTTTGACTTGTAGTAGAGGACAGTATGGATATGATTAATAAGTATATATATGACCCAAAAAAAAATGATTAATAAGTATATCTTTCGTTAAACATGGGTAAATATATAAACTAATGTCCTATTATTTTTTCGTCAAAACAATACTATCACCACCCAAAATTCTAATTAATCAGAATCGTGATGGCGTCTAACACTGTTCGTTAGGCAAGCCAACACAATAATAATAAAAAAAGAAAAGCAATAAACATCTGACAGCTGAACAAATAACATAACGAAAAAAATAACTGTGTGACAACATAATAAGTTCTAAAACCAATTACTAATGTAAATTACCACAAGATTTGATGTCACAAGTACATGAGCTTCTAAATCCAACTAATACAAGGTTTTGAAAGGAATACAACATTGTCCAGAAAAAAAAAAGATGGAAACAGTACAACAAAAATAGGAAAGGGACTCTAAGGCATGTGAGCGGGATGCAATTCTACCTCGAATCACCGCCTTGTATCCGCTAAGTACTTCTCAGGACTTCGCTTGTACCAATGTCAAAATCTGCATAAGAAGTGCAGAAGTGTAGTGTGAGTACAACAACCCAATCTACTCAGTAAGTGACGAGCCTAACCACGACGAGGTAGGGACGAGGCTAAGACAAGATACCTAGTAAAAGCATGTGCAGTTATATACATAAAGCAACAGACTAAAAATAAAACATCTATAGTAATAACAGGGTGGGGACATGTAGAAAGGGGAAACAAGCGGAACAATAAGTTAGGAGCACCAAGTAACCTCTTTGCAATAAGCACCGAAACAATCAAGTCAACTTCACATTTCAAATATCAAGTCAAAGCAATAAAGTCAACAAGATGCACGACATCACCCTTCATGCTTTTACTCTCATCCTCGCCATATATCATAAATGCAAGTGCACGACATCACCCTTCATGTTTTTATCCAAACATGAACTAAAATAGGGTGACACATACGATATAAGTAGAGCCCGGATACAACAAGCTAATGTATCTCTATAGCAAACAAAAATAATACATGTGATGACCATATCAGACGACTCCGCCTCAGGTCTAGCTTGAAATACATAGCAACGACGCTGAGCTCCACCAATCTAACCTCCACCTCTAAGACGGCCTCTCACTAGCTACCCTCCACCTCTAGCTTCCTGACCCCTAATCCCTAGCCGATCGGGCAGGTGGCGGAGCAACCGTTACCGAAACCATGGCACGAGTACCCTGCTACGGCATGCTGCTCTGTGACCAGGGCAAAACCTCACGATGTGCCTCGGGTCCTCACAAGTATAACAAGCACTCAGCTGATGTGACTGCTAATCTTGGAACTGATCGTGTCAACCTGAATAACCACCTTGATAACTCTGAATTAGAGGTGCACTAATCGGAGATGAAGGTGCACTGTATGATAGCTGCTCGGGATGAAGCCCATAAGCACTATGGCTGCTCGAAGCACAATGTGATACCTGAAGGCGTTGACTGAACTAGACTGATAGGATGGCCTCTATGAAAAGAAACCCTGCCCCCAGACGAGGCACCACTAAAACTACCAAACTGACAAGGCCTATTCTTAGACGCTCCTCTGCACTCTATCCATGAATCATCTCGATCCGCCTATCAATCTCCACAACCTGAGTAAAAGAAACATCATCCTCATTTGCCACTAGTAGCCTGATGCCATAAGTAAGACTATCTATAAACCTCTGCACCCTGTGCCTATCTATAGGGATCAAAATAACTGCATAAGGGGATAAATCCACAAATCTGGTCTCATATTGAATAACAGTGATGCTACCTTGCTGGAGACGCTCAAACTGACTTTGGAAGTCCTCTCTCTGAGTGAAGGGGGTGAACTTCTCCAAGAATAGATGTGATAACGGAGCCCAAGTGTGAGGAGGTGAACCTACTGGTTTGCCCCGAACATACTCCTGCCACCACCTCTTAGCAAAGCCATGCATCTGAAACACTATGAAGTCAAATGAGATGGACTCCACTATACCCATGTTGAGAAATACCTCGTGGCAACAGTCCAAAAACTCCTAGGGGTCCTCAGAAAGTGTACCTCCAAAGCGAGCGAGAAACAACTTGGTGAACTTTTCCAACCTCGTTATCCCCTCGCCTGTCATTGCGGGTCCCTTCCCAGACTGTATAGCAACAACGGGTTGAGCTCCCTTAACTGGTAAAACTGGTGGGATAATCATATCCGTGAGACATCTTCTCTAAAGTGTGAGTATCAGAAGCCTGGGCTTCTCCCCCAGCCCGAGAGAGGCTGGTGCTATAGGGAACCCACAAGCTTGGGCACCACTCTCGATAAGGCTAACCAGGCGGACTAGAGTGTCCTGAAGTAATAGGTTAGAAATGAACCCCTTTGGGACCTGACCTGGTCCTACTAACATGGTTGTACTAGAAATCACCTCCTCATGTTCCATCCGAGACTCGACAATAGGTGTTGTTGTCCATGCTTTAGGCTACGATCTGCCTCTACCTCTGCCATACCTCGGCCCCATCCTCTACCCTTGGTAGTGTCTACAGCCTGGGGCTCTGACTCCTTATCAACTAGTAATGCAGTATGTGTCCTCACCATCTGTGAGAGAATAAGAATAGAATGTTGTGCCAAGTCTATGACAAGATAGCTACTAAAAACTTGTGCAGTTATATACATAAAGCAAGAAAATAACAAATAAAGCTTCAGATGTAACAACATGGTGGGCACATGTAGAAAAGGGCAAGAAGCGGAACAATAAGTAAGAGTAGCCAAGTAACCTCTTTCAGAATAAATATAAAACAATCAAGTCATGTCCACGTTTCAAATATTAAGTCAAAGAAATAAACTCAACAAGTTGCACGGTATCATCATTCATGATGTTACTCTCATCCTTGCCAAATATCAAAAATGCAAGTGCACAACATCACCATCCATACTTTTACCCTCATCAAACACTTGTCACTCCCCAAAATTCCAACTAATTAGGGTCGTGATGATGCCTAACACCGCTCGTTGGGCAAGCCAACACAACAAATAATATGTAAAGAAAAGCAATAAATATCTAAAACTAAACAAATAACATAATGAAAAAATACTATGTGATAACATAATAAGTTCTAAAACTAATAACTAACGTAAATCGCCTCAAGATTTGGTGTCACAAGTACATGAGCTTCTAAATCCAACTAAATATAAGGTTCTGAAAGAAATAAAGCATTGTCTGAAACAAAATGGAAACAATACGACAAAAATAGGAAAGTGACTTTATGGCCTACGAACGAGATGCAACTCTACCTCGAATCACTATCTTGTATCCGCGAAGTACCTATCGAGGCTCCACTGGTACCAATGTCAAAATATTCGTAAGAAATACAGAAGTGTAGTATGAGTACAACAAACCCAATGTACTCAGTAAATGATGAGCCTAACCCCGACGAGGTAGTAATGAGGCTAAGACAAGACATTTAGTAAAAACTTGCAGAATAACAAATAAATCGTCAAAAGTAACAACAGGGTGGGGATATGTAGAAAGGGGCAACAAGTGAAACAATAAGTAATAATTGCCAAGTAACCTCTTTTAAAATGAGCACCGGAACCATCAAGTCTTTTCTTCATCGACTGTCGGTTTTTTACTAGGTGACCGATGTCTTTGATGCTTTGGTTTTCGTAGGAAAGGGTAAGGAAGTCCGCATTTAAAATATCAAGTCAAAGAAATAAAGTCAACAAGTTGTATCGCATCACCCTTAGTACTTTTACTCTCATCCTCACCATATATCATAAATGCAAGTGCAAAGAATCACGTTTATGCTTTCACCCTCATCCTCACCATCTAGTGTAAATAAGCATGGGCACGACATCAACCTTTGTGTTTTAGTCTCATATTCACTCAAGCAACGATATCAAATGCAAACAATGCACGGAAACACCCTTCGTGCTTTTTACTCTTCCACACCAAGCAATCACAACAACACAATACAAAGCAGAGTGAGAGGTAAATTCAACTTCAACAACAGTATTGAACTCCACTCATCATATGAGAATCTTTCAACAATTAGAGCCAACTACCAATCAACAATTTCCACATTTTCAACACCCAATATCACAACAATCCCTATCTAAGAAGTAACTTGAAAGCGAGTAATCAAACAAATCTATCTATGAAATACAAGACACAATAAGAAAATTAACCCGATACAAGTAAGAAAAATTCCACCCACGTGCTTATCCCTTAGACCTTGCATATACACTCGTCATCTTGCATAAATGCCGCCAAACACATAATTCACATAGCAAATAGACTCAATTCTAACTTATTTCCCTCGTATTAAGGTTAATCAAGACAAGCTTGTTCCAACAATCTACCACAAACTTTCCTTTAAAACAAGCCTCCAAACCAACCGAATCTATCCAATTATCGTTCAACAATTCAAAACAAGCTTTAGAAACTACCGACAAATGAAAAAGTTTCAATTTTGATCATATATGAAAAAGTCAACAAAAGTCAACCCCGAGCTTGTTTGGTTAAAATCCAAAATCTGATCAAATCCCGATTATCCATTAACCCCCGAGCTTGCATAAGTGATTTTTTTCGAAATCCGACCTTAATTCGAGGCCTAAATCTCAATTTTACAAAATTCCTAGATTCTACCCATTACCCCTAATTTCTACCTTAAAATTCATAGATTTGATGTTAAAATTGATGAAAAAGTAATTGGAATTGATTGAAAACTAGTTAAAGTCGCTTTTACCAAAAAAATTGCGAAGAAAATGCTGGTAAAAAATCGCCTCCAGAGAGCTTAGGGTTGAAAAGTGGTGTAAAATGAGTTAAGTCCTATTTTCCACAACTTTTACCTAGCTGCAGATGTTGCAATTGTGAACTCTTTTTCACAATTGCGATGTCCGCAATTCGCAATTACGAGTAACTGATCGCAAAAGCGACCAGTGGAACAGATCCACATATGTCTTAAATGCAAGTTACCCTTCGCATTTGTGAAGGAAACCTTAACTGCATATGCGAACTAAGCTTTGTATTTGCTAAGCTTCCTACCCCTACTAAATGTCGCAAATGTGATTGCTGAATCGCAAATGTGACGACCCCCATGTTCGTAAATGTGGCCATATCTTCACATTGCGAAGTCTTCAGTCTCAGTCCACTTTCGCATTTGCGATCATGGCATCGCAAATGCGAGGCTCACAATTGTGATTAGGTTTTCGCAAATGCGAGACATGCAACTTCGCACCAGCAACAACAATTTTGCTTAAGAAGTTCCAATATCATCCAAAACACACGCGAAACTCACCCTACCCCTGAGACTCCAATTCGAACATGTACACAAGTACAATAACATCATATAAACTCGCTCGCTAACGCAAATCATAAAAATAACATCAATTTTCAAGAATCGATCCTCAAAACTTAAAATTTTAACTTTGAAACTCATATTTCAACTTTTCACATATTGCACTAAAACACTCAGGTGACCAAGAGACCCCAACGAAACACGTGTACAAGTCCAAAATAATTGTACGAATCTACCGAATTGTCAAAACACCAATCTGAGGTCGATTGCCAAAAACATTGATCGTGGTCAACTCTAGCCTCATTTGAAGTGAAAAATCGCGCTTTCTTCAACATTTCATATAAAAGCTTTCCGAAAAATGACACGAACCATGCACACAAGTCATATAATATCAAATGAAGCAATCAGAAGTCTCGAAACACAAAATTAAATGCTGGTACTCAACATGACCTATCGGGTCGTCACAAATACTTATGCATTTATTGAATACATAATTAAGTAAATATAAAGTTATTTTCACTAACAACCTCTCTATCTCTATGAGGAAAGGGTAAGGTCTGCGTACACATTATCCTTCCCAGATCCTTTTTATGGGACAAACTGGGGTTGTTGTTGAGGACCATTACAAAATTCCAACCACATTAAACAAGAACATCAGTTGGTTGTAGATAACAACAGGAAGCGTCATTGACAACCAAGAGCTATTTTTTAAAATAATCCTTTCACCCATAAAATGAATATCTACGTAATATGCATTAGTTATGAGCTGTATATCCATGAAATATGCATTCGTTATGAGCACTACCAGATCATCATACTAGCTCCCTTTTTGTGGAGACCTCAAGTTAGAGACTGTTGCCTTTGTCTAGACTCATTATAATTTACTCTCATGAGACGAAGAGGAAATAAGAAAATAAGAGAAATAATTTTGATATATATTTTGTAGGGTTAGTGAGCAAACAAGACAACGGGAGCACATGCCCATAAATTTGCACTATTTTGGAACATTTACGTGTCTCTTTATGATTTTTTTTTTTTTGGGGAGGGGGGAGGGGGGGGGGGGTTGTGGGTTACAAGTGGGGACACTTCATAAAATGCCTTGGCATTTCTTCTCCATGTTATCTGTCTGAACATGGTTCCCTAAGAACAACTGTTTAGACAGCTTTGTTTTTGAATTTTCACTTTTGAGTAGGGAGGCCGGAGGCCCTAGGTTAGGAAAAGGATAAAATGGAGGATATGTCACACACAGCTTTAGCACGCCTCAATTATTTCTCGAGGTTTCTGTTACCTCCTATTAAATAACCTAGCCTTCTTTGTCTTGCTGGAACTGTAGTCTCACTACTACAATAAAGGCCATATGTGACGGTGCTCAATTTTAATATATTTGATAATTGTCGATTAAACTGACGTATACATAATTCTTATGACGGAATTTTATTTTGGAACGGTGCAAAATGAAAAAGCCGTCAAGTAGAAGATTTCTAACTACCCGATCGATCATATAAGCTTTAGCCTTTCGTTCGGCGGTTTGAAACTTTGAGTATCTTCATGTGGTACATTATGACTTGCTTGTATGATTAGTTTCGATGTTGAGAGATTCGGGATTTATTTGGAAGGGTTATTCTCAAATTGGAAGCTTTAGGTTGAAAGAGTTTACCAAAGTTTGACATTTGAGTAAACGATCTCGGAATCAATATTTGATGGTTTCAATAGGTTTGTATGATGATTTTGGAGTTGCACGTCATGTTCCTAGAAGGTTTTCGCTCCATTTGTCAAATGTTGGCCACTTGAAGAATTGGGGAGTTCATAACTTTGACCGAAAGTTGTTTGGTGTTATCAGACTCGTAATGTGGTTTTGAGACTAGGTTCATTAATTTAGTTGGAACTTGCGTGCAAAGTTTGGTTATGATATGGAATGTCTAAGTGTGATTTGTACGCGTACAACGAAGTTAGAATGTTTGAGACTTAAGGGATCGATTTGGATTTTTAATTCTTGGTTTTGATGTTATTTGTGGCATTTTGAGCCCTCGAATAAGTTTTGATAATGTATTTGAACTTTTTGACGGGATTGCTGAGGGGCTCGCTTGTGATCCGAGGTAGATTCAGACCATTTTGGTTGAGTTGGAGATAGTGTGTTGCTCGCGTGTTACAGTACTTTGTGATCGCGACGCTAGGTTCGCGACCGCTAGAACGATTTTGTCACCTGGTAATTTGCTTTACGATTGCAGGGTTCTGGTTGCACTCGCGCAGTGTTGTCTTGCTTCGCCATAGCGTCCGCATGGCGTCAGTCGCGTTTGCGTAGAGTCGGAGCAGGCTGGTGGCGAGTTGGAAATCACATTTGCGCAGTGTGTATCGCATTCACAGTGTGTTGGTTGGTTGTCTTTCGCGATCGCGTAATGTATTTCCTGGGTGGTAGCGTAATGTGCTTCGCGAACGCGAGGCTTGTGCAACGTTCGTGAAGGGTTCTTCTGGGCAGATTATTTAAGAAGTCATTTCGAGGATTTTACCCAATCTTTTAGATTAACCCCTAGTCTTCGAGAAGAGGAGATTTTGAAGAGCAATTTCACTACAACACACGAGGCAAGGAACTTTCACTTGGATTTGATTTTACATATTGATTCCTAATGGATTTCTACACCTACAACATAGAATTTTAAAAGAAAATTTGGGGTTTTGGTCTACAATTTCAGAGAGTGCATTTTGAGATTTTGACAATCCATTTGGACCTAGATTTGGAAACTAATTATATAATTGCACTCGGGAGGTTATATGTCATCATATTTTTGTATTAGTTTTAAATTTCGGGCAAGCGGGCCGAGTTGATTTTTTTTGACTTTTTGAGAATTCATCAAAAATAAAACTTTTATTATATGGGATCGCTTCACATAGCATCGTTTAACTTCCTTGTATGATGTTATGGTTGGATTTTATTGATTTGAGGGCTAGAATGAGGTATTGACGCGATTTGAGACTGAAGCTAGCCCAGGAAGAGGTACTTCTCTTAGCTAACCTTGTTAAGAGGGAATCCCTAGAATTTTACTTGATTGTGATGTGTTTACTCTATTAGGGATGGTGTATATGCGGGGTGACGAGTGTATATACACGTACCAAATTTATATCATGGATGGGGTAAAATTGAATTACTTTATGCCTTATTTTGGTTATATGCGCATCTTGATTCATGATTTAGTTGGCTTATATGACTACACTCGCTTTCTTATTCATGCTAGAGATCATGCCTAGGTTTTTGATTATTTATAAAGGCACGTGAGCTTATTCTTGATATATTGTATTGCTTGAATCATCCGTAGTCATATAGAAATTCCACGAGCACATATCTTCGTGATTATTATTAAGTTCTTGTGCATCTTTTAAATTAAATTCTTGGGCATATGCATACGTACTAAATTTTGATACTTGTTTTGGACTGAGATTGTGGCACGAAGGCAAGATCGCGCAATTGAAATACAATTATGGCACATGACATGATTACTGGATATTTGATTATAAGTGAGCTATCAAGATCCTTTTGCGCTTGGATAAGGTTCCGTCCCTCTGAAGTCAGGTGATTACCCACGTTACTTTGAGCCATGTGATTGTGGTCGATATATGGATTGTGTATCAGGTCGATACACGGATTTTATATCGGATTTCAGTGATATATGGATTGTCTATCATAATACATGGATCTTGTACTGGTTATGGTAAAATATGGAGTCTTTAGAATGCACATTTATAAACATTCATTCAAATGCTAACCGTGCATGTCACCTATATATTCAAGTTCGAAGCCTCGACTCCGTTGATTAAATAATGCCTTCTTTACAATACCATATTTGAGCAGTGTTATGATTATCTTTTGAATTGAGAAAAGAATGATTTATATATTTTGGTTGTTTTATATTTTTGATGCATGTTATTCATCAAGATATTTAATGTTTTAGTTCCAAACTCTATTATTTATATATCTGTTGTAAGTATTTTGATACCTATAGTCTCACTACTACTTCAAGGTTACTCTTGATTTTTACTAATACCATGTACGCATACTACGCTTTTGCACATCATTTTGAGAAGATCCTCAGGTAGTACTAGTAGAACCTCTTGTGGAGCCTAGGCATCTGCTCAAAGACTTAGGGCGGGTTGCACCGTAACAACTCGACTAGTCGTTTTGAATTCTAGAATTTATGTTTGGCTGTTTAATACCTTACGTCGTTTCATGTGATGAATTATGACTTGCGTGTATGGTCAATTTTGATGTTTGAGAGGTTCCAGATTATTTTTGAAGAATGATTCTTAATTCGAATGCTTTAAGTTGGAAGACTTGAAAAAGGTTTGACTTTTGAATAAACAACATCGGAATCTGAATTTGAAGGTTCTAATAGGTTAGTATGGTAATTTTTTCTTAGCGGTATCTTCTGGCCGAGTTTCGGGTGGTCCGAGAGCGAATAAGCTCTTATTCTCAGAAGTTGACATTTTTGAAGGTTTTAGAATTTTCTACATTTTACATGAAATTGACTTTGGTAATATCGGATGCCCGTGGTGATTTTGAGACCTTGGATAGGTTTATTAAGTTGTTTGGAACTATTGTGTGAAATTTGGTTCCATTTCGAGTTGTCTAGGTATGGCTCGGACGCGTTCGGCGAAGTTTTAATATGTGAAAGTTAAGAGAATAATTTGATCTTCTATTCTTTTTTTTGATATTATTTGTATTGTTTCGAGTCTTTGGGTATGCCTGGATTGTGTATTTGAACTTGCATGTATGACTGGATAGGGTCATGAGGGGCTCGAATGTCTTGTAGGGTGGTTTCAGACATTTGTATGTTGAAGTGCTTTGCGATCGTGGAGAAGGATTTGGGAGCTGGGATCATTGTTTTTTGTGTTCGTGTAGTGTGTTTGGAAGTTGGGCTATCTGCACTGCGTTTGCATGGTCTTGTTCGTGTTCGCATACTAGTTGCAGAATGGTCTCCTTGTTCTCATGGCTCAACTCACATTCGTGTAGAGCAAAAATTTGGCTGGGTATTTGGTCACCGCGTTCGCGTATAGTAAGTCGTGATCGCATAATCATTTTGTGATAACATTGAGTAATTAATGGGTAACAAACTTTTGTGCTTCGTGACCGTGGATCAATGTCTTGCAATCGCAAAAGGTAATCCTTGGGCAGAATATATGATTGGGACTTCGGGACATAGCTCATTTCTATTGCATTCTCTCATGGAAAAGAGACTTAGGGTGATTCTTTAAGACCACTTTCAACATATATCATAAGTCAAGTGATTCTAATTTGTTGTTGGCTAAATACATGGATTAAATATGGAATTTAACATAGAAATTTGTATAATTTGTCAGTTATTTGGGGATTTTTGTTGGAAACCTAAAATTTGGTAAAAAGTGAATTTGACCACGAAATTTGACATGAGTTAGAGAACAAATTCTATATTTGAGTTCGTGGTTCGATGAGTAATATTTATTTTTGTGAATATTAAGAATCGGGCGCGTAGGCTCAGGCTTGAATTTTCTTACAATGCTAGGAATTTCTAATCGATAAATTATGGGTTCTTAAGTATATTTGATTGGTTGCACGTTCTTTGGCTAGTTTCAAGTTGTCTGTTGTTGATTTGAGGTGTTAGAGTGGCGTAAGAGCCGACATTGGATTTTGAAGCGAGGTAAGTCTCTTGCTTAATCTTGTAAGAAGGACTCATATGTATTCTATTTTTACATGCTACGTGTTATGGGAGCTACATACGTATGAGGTGACAAGCATCTATGCACTATGCTAGATTCTTGATATGTTCGTAGACTTAGACATACACCATGATTTAGCTACACTACTTGAGCTAATCTTGTATGTTTAAATGATTCAATTCATGACTTAGCTTGAGACAAAAAATGCTTAGTTTACCAAGCCTTGCTACTTTAAGAACTTTGCAGGATACTTTGATTACTTGTTGAGATATGCCTTCTCCGATGTATGCATCATTGTGTTGCACTTATTTTGTTGGAAGTTTTGTGATTCTTAACTCGTACGTATCTCCGCGAGTTAGGTTAGTGACCAGTCAAAAGTTTCACCACTCTTTTGGAATAAGGCTATTCACCTCGATAGTATTGTGTAATACTATTCTTATGGGATTGGGTTGTTCGCCTCAACAATACTCTTATGGAACCAGGTCATTCGACTCGGCAGGATAATGTAACACCACTCTTTGGGATCGGGTTTTCCCTCTCGGCATGATTATTGTAACACAACTCTTATGGGATCGGACACCTTGGTAGAATTATTATACCACCATTATTATGAGATTGGGTCTTTCACCTCGACATGATATTGTAAAACCACTTTTATGGGATCAGGCCGTTCACCTCGACAGAAACGTGCGAATTATTTCGATAGGGGGTCAGTGCGTACATGAGCATCTTGACACTGATTTGGTATTTTCACCTGATATTGGTGATTTTCTATTCTAGACTGTAATTGGTATTTGACGAATTCACATTTAGAAGTGTATTATACATATTAATTTGTTTCCTTGTTACTTGTCATGCCTCATACCAATCTATTTTCTTATGTATATTTGATTATTGGACCAGTAGTAAGTGTCGTTATCGACCGTTCACCATTACTTCTTCGAGGTTAACCTAGATATTTACTAGGTACGCATTAATTTATGTACTTATACTACACTTATGCATACATTGCATAGGTACTAAGACAGGTCTATCTGGTGGTCATATAGGCGATAGGTGCAACTATTGAGGAGACTTTGTGGTGAGCTTCATCTATACTATGATATGAAACACACGAACTTCCCAACCTATTTATTTAATGTATATGTCTATTTTGTATTCCAGATAGATGTTGCACTACTATTGTATACTCTAATAGATGCTCATGCACTTGTGACACCAGGTTTTAGGGAATTTATACCATTGTTCATGGAGATTTAATATTTTGATCATGTTCAAACCCTGATGATGATGTCAGCAATTTACCGAGAAAATAGAACGATTCCGCTTACTTATTTAGTCACTTGTTTTGAAAAGGGTTACAATCTATCAATTGTTGTGTTGATTTACTTAGTCTTGCCCGAGGCAACATTGGGCTACATCACAACCTATGGTGGGGATTTGGTTGTGACAACTTTGTATCAAAAGACTAGGTTGCTTAGGTCTCACGAGTCACGACAAAGTCTAGTAGAATCTTTTAGAATGATACAGAGACGTCTGTACTTATTTTTGAGAGGCTACAGGGCTGTTAGGAGAAAATTCCTTTCTTGATTCCTTATCGTGCGACTTTATTCGATAGAAAATTATATTTTTAGTTTCTTCCTACTCATTCATACGCAATGTCGAGCACTTGATATCAGTTAGGCACCGACAAGTCATGGTGATACTACAGATGTGGTGTGGGATATGTTTTACTACGTTATGAGGGAATACTACTATTATCACCTTGTGAAAGAGTGTTCAGTCGTTGAAGCCCAGTGTTGGTATTGCTCGTGAGTTTATGGCTATAAACAATGTACTATGATGCTTCACACGTCGATTTTTGCACGGTGTTGGTATCGACTGGTAGGGTGTTTACTTGTGTGTCGCGACAATGAATGCTTCAGGAGGAGGATTATTCGATTCATGATTGAGATTTTGGCATTTGTTCTAGTGGAGGATATGCATTTTGCCAATGGATGTTTAATCCTTGGCCAATGAATTTGCGAGATTGGGTATTATCAAGCTTAGTAGAGTTCTCACTTGTGTTGTTGGGTAATCATCTTTGTTTGAGCTTATTGATACTAGTAAGTATGATGGTCTCCATTTACTTGTCCTTAGGGACACGATATTGCGAGGCAGTGCTAAAGAGGTGGTCCTTAGTAATGACAGTGTGTTACGACTTAAGGGTCAAATTTTAATTTCCAGTGTTGATGGTTCCAGGGAGATGATGCGTTGGAAGGCTTAGGGTTTATGCTATTTTATTCATCCAGGTGCTGCGAAGATGGATTGTGATTTGAGGCAGCATTACTGGTGGTAGAAGATGAAGAAGGACATTGTTGGACATGTCCCGAGGTAGTTAGATTGTCAGCAGGTCAAGTATGAGCAGTATAGACCGTGTGGTTTTTCTTCGGAAGATGGCTATACAAGAGAGGAAGTGGAGGCGTATCATTATGGATTTGTGTGGTAAAGCCACAAAATTTGAGAAAGTTTGGTGTGATTTTGGCCATTATGGACAAATGACAGAGTCTGTGTATTTCATTCTGGTAGTGACTTCTAGCATTTTGAGAGTTTGGACGTGACGAGATGTGGTTTGCTTGAACTATATAAGGAATGTGAATGCTTGATTATCATTTCATAGTGCAATATAGTCTCGAGTTTTGAATGAATTGTTGGACCTTTAGTTGATGTTGGTGGAATGAACAAATTTTTACAACGGGTGGACGAGTATGGACTCGGGAGGATTAATGGATTACATTGTGGCTATACCTCCGATAAGGTCATTGAAAGATGTTGATATGAGGTTTGCGCTATCTTCTGTGAGAATGTTAGAGGTTGTATGATTTCTACGAGGTTCCTCTAGAGAGTTATACCTTTTATCCAATGGGATGTATGTACTATGAAGTGAGTCTGGATCGCTTGAAGAATATGGAACAATTTTCTCAAGGTCGAATGTGATTTTGGGAGGGTAATTGTGATGTGTTATGGTTAGTGAAACATGATCTTATGAGAAATTTAGGTGAGTAACATTGTGAGATCATAGCGACTCAAGAGGAGGAGTCATTGTGAGTTCTTCGGTTATGTCATTGGGGCTTAAATATAAATGGGGGAGTTTACCATCAACGACCAGGCCACATGGTTACATGTTGATGTTAATTATGGGTTAAGGGACAATACTAGATTAGGGATTGTTCAATGTATGTTATACTTTGCCATATTGGTATATATGGGGCTTGTAGGATGGCACATATTTGATACTCATTTGTAGATGTGGTGTGCAAGGGAAATGATTCACTCGGTTGCTTCCTTTGGATTATTCATAAGCTAAAGAGCACAAGTCGTTCGACTTGTTTGGGTAGGGTGACTCTCGTGGATAGTTCCACTGGGTTCAAGATCCAAGATGTGGTATCTAAAAATTTTCGAATTTGTGTGAGGAATTGAGGTTTGTGTAGGATTTTCAAAAGAGACTTGTAGTATTTGTAAATCATTATTGGTTCTATGATGGAGGGTTTATAGATAAAAGAAACAACTTCAGATTGTCTCTTCAAAGCAAATGAGACGGAATAAAGTGGCATATGAATCGTATGACGACAGGGTTTTATGTCGGGATAACTTGGGATGAGAGTCGGTTGAGGTCCTGTTGTGCTGGGAAGAAAAAGTGTTATCTTAAAGGAAAGACAAGAGGAAACTGAAGAAGTTGGGTCAATATTGTAGTGGCTTGGATCAGCATGGTAATGGAAATAATCGGTTTCTTTGGTATGGTAGGATTTACAGGTGTTTCGGCAAAAATGCCTTTTGGGTTGAAGTTTGCGTTGCTTGGTTGATTTGTGAGGATTCAGTTTAAATGGATTGGCTATATGTAAAGGGGTTTTTAAGAGTTATGATGGTTTGGACCATTACTCGTGATTCAGAGTTGATGATGTTATTCTAATATTTTAATATGGTAGCATGATTGGAGCATTTATCTGCGTGATATTGGGATTGAACGGGCAAGGTTGCAGTTTAGTTTCAAAAGGAAGGTCATGTGTTCTGGATAACGTGAGAGATTTCAGATGTTCAAGAGAATGCTAGCGCTAGTTTTTACCCTTGAGAAGTGCGAGTTTTGTAGAAGACGCATTATGCATTGATGTGTGGATGCTTGACTATTATTACAAAGATCGCTTAGTTGAAAACCATTCATGTTTAGGTTTTTCTACTTGACACAGAAGATTTTATCAGATTGTTTCTCCTAAGGTTATTGTGTATGCGAGATGTATCAGTCTTTCAAGTCTGAGATCTAGAGGTCATGTATAGAGATTTCGAGATTCTTGAGGTTTACAGACTACTTGATTATTCACATGCATGTGGTGGCACTGTTTAGGCCTTGTGGTGATATTTGCGAGTAAGATGTCTCTTGAGATGTCGATTTGGTCATTGCACTGTAGTTGTACTTGTTTTTTATTTTCGTGGCTCATTATGCTATCTATCTCCCGAGGGTTATATTTATGCACTTTACGTGCTTGTTGTTGAAACACATGTGTAGGATTCCTTCTACTTATTTCATATAGTTTGCTTCTCCTTCGTGGGATGGATTCATAGAATTTTCTTTTGTTGTTATATATATTACACATGTGTTTAATGAATATGAGTTTTATGGCTTGATGAAAATTCCCACAAGGATGTTATGGGATCGAGTTGTACGCCGCAACAATTTATGTTGGATACGGTTCCTTGTACTTATTTCATGTGACTGGCTTCTCCTTTGTGGGTTGGATTCATAGGATTTATTTTGTTGTTATGTTTGTTACATGTGTTGGATAGTTCTCATACTTGAGTTCCGTTTTCATTATTGGTCATATTCAACTTGTTGCTTTTTTAGCACACATATTGCATTGTATCATATTCTAGATTGTATTTGATGTGGCATATCGGTCGAGCAGCTTGTACTAGGTAAAACGAGGTAATTGGACCAAGAATTAATGCAATCGGATTTGGATAAGGTATGTTTTGAATAAGGCTACCATTAGTTGGCCCAGAATTTTGTAATGGTTCTTGTCAGGTGATAAAACTCCATGACTTATGGTTCTTATAGGTGGTTATGAGTTTTAGTACATTTATTTCATCACTAATAGTGTTGTGAATGCATGGAGCAAGGTTCTTTGTTATGTGAGGTATGTTATCAGTACCGGGCTCGGTACTAAGCAGTTATTTTGGGCAGAAGATATGGTATAGGCATATGAGTTATGGGGCACATCATGTGGATACATCTTGGGAGTACATTTTAACTTGATGCAATTTGTGGGTATTGATACAATGTATGGATAGAAGAATTGGATCATATAGGGAATTATGGATGTTAGAATTGGTTCTAAGGTTTGTGGACTAATGTCAAGGGAAGAATCTTTAGTCAAGATGATATTAATGGACTTATATGGATTGAGGTGGCATGGGTGCGTGTTTGAGGAGCTTATATAGTTATTTGACGGGTTTGGAGTGATTCCTGGCTAGGATGAACATATGTTTAAGTGGAGGAGAATGTAATGACTTGATCGGTCGTTTTGAACTCTAGAATTTTCATTATGAGGCTTGGGACCTTGAGCAACATCATATGATGCATTATGACTTTGTTGTATGGTCGGTCTTGATGTTTGCGAGGTTCGTGATTTTTTTGTAAGAATGACTCAATTTGAAAGTTTTTATGTTTGAAGAGTTGACTAAGATTTGACTTTACTCTGACTTTTGAGTAAACAAACTCAGAATTGGCATTTGAAGACTCCAATAGGATTGTATGACAACTTTGGACTTGAGCATATTTTCAGGTCATGTTTCAGGTGGTCCGGAAGCGAATCGGCTTTTATTGTCGGAAGATGGCATATTGAAGGTTTTAGAAATGTTACGTTTGAATTGAAGTTGACTTCGATATTATTCGGTTTTGATACAATGGATATGTTAATTTAATTGATTGGAACTTATGTGAGATTTGGTTCCATCCCGAGTTGTCTAGGTATAATTTAGACGTGTCCGGTGAAGTTTGAATGTGTGAAAGTTAAGAGAATGATATGATCTTTGATTCTTGGTTTTGATGTTATCCATGGTGTTTTGAGCCTTTGGGTAAGTTTGGATAATGTATTTTGAATTGTAAGTATGATTGGACGGCATCCCGAGGGGATCGGGTGAGATTCTGGGTGGTTCTGGACAATTTTTATATAGTGTGAAGCAGTTGGGTGGGTTGCTAGTGTGTTGCAATGCTTCACGATAGTGGAGCTAGGCTTGCAATTAAAGAGAAGGATTTGGGAGCTGGGATTATTGGTCTTCGCGTTCGCGGCCAGCTGGTCGCATTCACTTAGTGTGGTTGGAAGCTGGGGCTATGTGCTTCGTGTTCGCATGGTCTTTTTCGCGTTCACGTACTGTTGGTAGAATGGACTCTGTTCTCATGACTCTGATCGCATTCGCATAGAGGGAGAGAATGGTTGGGTGTTTGGTCATCGCATTCATGATAAGTGTGGATTTTAACCATTTATTAGTGACCTTTTCCGATAGTTTTTAGTCCAAAAGTATTGATTTTTGTGTCCGAATCTAATGAAAATGGTTGAATTTCAAGTGTGCTTGAGAATGTAAATTTCAAGTGTGATGGAGAATGTAAGTTTAACGAAGAAAAATGACTAAAAAGGAGATATTCTAGAAAATAGGAGAACTTCAGGGAAAAGTGTGGTCCGCAAAATTTCAACTGCGGCCACAAAATCAAGTATGGTATGCAAAAGAAGGAATGCAGGCACAGAAGAAGAAGTGAAGCTTCAGGAAACTTTACAGTAGTGCGTTCCGCAGATTGAAATGTGCGGTGGCACTTGGTCCGCATAGTAGGTTCGCACTAACATGTTTGAAAGATTAGAGAATGTGTTGTTGAACAAGTCTAAAGCCTCGTCAAATGTGGTCCGCAGAAATTGAAGTGCGGCTGCAGAAGTTGCAGTTGGACCGTAGAACTCCTCTGACTGAAAGCACACAACATCAATCTAGCAAAGTGCGGACAATAAAAGCTGAAGTGCGGCTGCAGAACCCTCAGATGGGCATTTTTGTCACATATTTCACGAGCCTTATCAATATGAATTTATGACTTTTTTAGGGAATCTTTTTGTTGTAGGACCTAGGAGATGGGTATATTTAGATATTTGGAGCAAGTTTGAGTTACAATTAGAGAGGATCATCTACTATTTTATTTTGTTTTAGTATTGTGTCTTTAAATTCTTCTTATTATCATTTTCTTCATGACTTTTAGCATGAGTAGCTAGATTTTAATCTAGGGTTGTGATGCAACCCTAGTGTGTAAATCTGATATGTTATTAATATTATGCTTGCTATTTATTGGGTAGATGTTATTTAGCCTTGTTCATGATTTAAAACTAGAATTGATGGTTGCAAACATTGATGCATGCCTATTTGACGTTGTTATTACTTTAGAAAAAGGAATTTAGTATAGGAAAACTTGGCTAACAACAAATTGAACTAATTGAGTTATTTATTAGATTAATTAACCGATTTGAACTAGAGGTAGGAATAATCCAACTCGGGATCATACTCAATTGCACTTATAACTACCCATTTGGACCTGAGAAATCAAAATTGGGCATAATCACTCCTTAACCAAGAGATATTGAGTGAGCACTTCAGTAATGGAAGTCATAAAAACCTTGATTTACCAAGAAAGCATAAGTTTACTTTATCAATTATGTTTAAATCTTGGTTAAGATTACAACCCTGTACTTTTCTCTATCTAATAAAACTTCAAAATACATTTCAATTGTTGGTTGTTTGCTAGGTTATCAAAATTCTTAGTAGTTTAATCTGTAAAATTGATACACACTTTTGTTTACAAGATAAATTTAGTTATTTCAAGTTTCTCACTTAAGTGTTTAGCTTAACAACTAATCTAAACCCCTTGAGGTTCGACCCTGGCTCATGTTGGTTTTATTATTGTAAAAATTGTTTCACATTCCCTTACTTGGGGTGTGAATTGGACGTGATCAATTTTTGGCATTGTTTGTAGGGAGTTCATGGTATTAGCTATATACTTGAGTTTGTTTCTTAACTAACTTCTTTTACTTTCATGATTCTAACTTGTTGAAGTTATTTTTTGGTTTTTAATAGGGAACAAAGAACTTGGAAACATACCACTCGGAGAGGTGGATGGGAAGAGGACAAACTTGATGATTGTGAAAAGATCCACAACACAATTGCTGAGGTGGTGGGAAACAAGAAAATGTGCCTCCAACTCCCCCACCTCCACCAAACCACAAGCAACTCAACACTAGAATTTGCCCTATGAAGAATATGCATGTGTCATAGTACCCCACGTATTAGGGCATGAAAATTCTAAATTACCAATGTGATTCTCACTTTTCTCAAACGAGATTATCTCACGGGGGCGCCACATCAAAATGCTTGCAAACATTTGAAGGGTTTTGTGGATGCGTGTTTGGGAAGCAAACAAACAAATGTTTTGGAAGATGCTTTGCATTAAGGCCTTTTATCTTCTTACTAATGGGTTAGGCTTATGATTGATTGGAATGTTTGCCTAATCATTCTATTCATACATGGGATGAATTAGCGGTGGAGTCTTTTTCTAAGTTCTTCTATCTTGGATATATGGAAACTCTACGGAATGAAATATTGGATTTGAAGTAAGAGCCTAACGAACCTTTGCATGATATTTGGGAGCGATATCAAACTATGGTGAAGGAGTGTCCGAACAATAATATGACCAAAAACTTGATCCAACAAACTTTCTACCATGGTATTAATACCATGAATCAATGTATTTGTCAGTCAATTGGGCGGAGACAATTGCATGGCGACACCTTATGCAGAGGCATGTGAGATTCATTATAAGATAGATGAAACCTCTTCGACATGGAAATCTTGAGTAAGGTGATCCCAACATGATTCACCTTCATAAAGAATTGCAAGACTATGGATAAGATATTGCTGAATTGAACACCACCATGGCTCAACTCGCTAAGGCTCAACTTCATCAAACTTAAGCTCCTAATCAAGTTCATACCATGGAGGGGGTGAGTGATTTGGCCAACAATAAACAAACTAAAGGTCTGCAAT
The DNA here is from genome assembly GCA_005239505.1 of Nicotiana paniculata. Classification (NCBI taxonomy): domain Eukaryota; kingdom Viridiplantae; phylum Streptophyta; class Magnoliopsida; order Solanales; family Solanaceae; genus Nicotiana; species Nicotiana paniculata. Next base: position 46,927 of record ML360319.1, on the reverse strand, counting down.
TTCAACCATGAGTAGAAACTTATGCACAAGATGATGGCGGTTATGATCAAGATGACTCCTATCAAGATCAGAAAGAAGAGGTATAATTTGTGAACAATTACCAAGGGCAATAGAGAAGTTTCCAAGGCTCCAACCAAAATCAATGGCGTTCCCAAAATACCCAAGGAAATTAGGGTTCTAAAAATCAAGGGAATTGGATTAATAACAACAACCAAGGAAATTAGAGGAACAATAACAATCATGTAAATCAGAGTTCGGGTTTCTAAAGACCTCCAATGTAGCAAAAACCAAGCAACCCACTATTATTTCCATGGTTCAAGTTCATCAAGCAATGAAATGGGTTGTATTGAGAACATGTTCAAGAAAATGATAGAAAAATATGAATTCAGATATCTAACTTGCATCACATACCACATCGATTCGAAATCTTGAAGTTCAAATGGGGAAAATCTTTCAAGGTCTTAATACTCGTCCTAAGGGTGCATTACCAAGTGATACAGTAGTGAACCCAAAGGGTGGAAACAATACGGGACATGCCATGGCGGTTATCACAAGAAATGAAAAAGTCATGAATGCACCCATATCAAATGAGAATCAAATTGGAGATGACGACCAAATGTTCCAAGAGAGCAAGTCCCACAAAGTGATGTTTAAGAGCATGATGAAGTTCAGATTGACATTGATGGTATTTTGGAAGAGATCCGAGATGAGGTGAACCCGTCTAGAGAACACATCATTGACATGCCAAATCATGTGGTGCAAAAAGCTAAGGCACCCTTGCCAAAGCCTCCACCTCCTTACCCTCAAAGGATCGCTAAGCAAAATGGTGAGAGTTAATTCATGATGTTTATTCAAATGATAAAAGTTCTCTCTATTAATGTTCCATTGGTGGAAACTTTGGAGAAAATGCCTAGTTATGCCAAGCTTATGAAAGATCTTGTTACCAAGAAGAAGTCGATGAACTTTGAAACGAACTAGGTCACTCATCATGTTAGTGCTATTGTTCATTCTATGGCTCGTGAGTTGGAAGATCCCGATGCATTTACAATTACTTGTAGTATTGGACATGCCTATTATGCTAACGATTTAAATAATCATGAGGTGAGTATCAATTTGATGTCCTATTTGGTGTTCAAAACTTTGGGGATTGAGAAACCAAGACCCATATCTATGAGGTTACAAATGTCCGACCCCACTATGTAAAGACCGTTGTGTGTGATTAAGGATGTATTGGTCCGAGTTGATAAATTTATTCTTCCAAGAAACTTTGTGATTCTTGATTATAAGGTTAATTAGGAAGTGCTTATTATTCTTGGAAGACTTTTCCTTGCTACAGGTAAGGCCCTTCGGGATGTTAAAGCTAGAGCACTCACTTTTCGGGGTTGGTGATGAACAAGTGGTATTTAATGTGCAAGTCTATGTGTCAACCAAATAGCAATGAGGAGTGCTCTTTTTTGAATTTGGTGACCAATGTCATTGTCGACGATACTAGTTCCATAATAAATGTTGGTGACATGTTGGAAGCCGTTTTACTCAACTTTGATGATGATGAGATGGATGGTTTTATGGAATGTGTAAATTCTTTGCAAGGAGTGGGGTCTTACAACTATGTACTCCGACAGTTGTCATTGGATCTAGAGGATAGGAAGAATCCTCTTAAAAATCCTTCAAATGAAGAGCCACCTACCTTGGAGTGGAAGCCATTTCCATCCCACCTTCGATATGAATTTCTTGGCCTTTGTTCTACTTTACCGATGATTCTTTCCTCTTGTTTGACTAACATGCATGTAGATTCCACATTAGGGATATTACAAAGGAGGAAGAAAGGTATTGGGTGGACTTTGGCGGACATTCAGGGTATAAGCCCCACATTTTGCACGCACAAGAAGGGGTCAAAAAGGCTATGCAAGAGGTGGTAATAAAGGAGATTATCAAATGGTTTGATCTCGGGATTGTCTACCCCAATTCTTATAGTTCATGGAATTCTCTAGTTCAATTTGTCCCCAATAAGGGGGGTATAACGGTTGTTACCAATGATAATAATGAGTTGATACCTACAAGAATGGTCACCGGTTGGAGATTTTGTATGGATTATCAAAATCTCAACAAAGTCACTAGGAAGGACCATTTTCCTCACCCTTTCATGGATCAAATTTTTTGATAGGTTAGCCGGCCGTGCTTTCTACTACTTTCTTGATGGTTATTTGGGATAAAAAAATATTCTTATTGCACCACAAGACTGCCCAACTGGTACCTTTGCTTTCAAGTGGATGCCTTTTGGATCGTGAAATGCAACGACGACATTTCAACTATGTATGATGGACATTTTCTCATACATGGTGGAAGACTACCTTGAGGTCTTCGTTGATGACTTTTTGCTTGTTGGAGATTCATTTGATTATTGTGTGGCTAATTTGGACAAAGTGTTGGCTAGATGTGAGGAAATAATTTTGGTACTCAATTGCGAGGATGCCATTTCATGGTTGAGCATTGTCATTGGCCATAATATTTCAAAGAATGGTATTGATGTGGATAAGGTGAACATTGATGTTATTTCCAATCTTTAACCTCCTACCTCAGCTAAAGGAGCGGGGAGTTTTTTTTTTTGGCCATGGATGGTTTTTTCGAAGATTTATCAATGACTTTTTAAAGTGGTAAACCCTTTCTGCAATGTCCTCAAGTAAGATGCCAAGTTCCATTTCAATGATGATTGCGTAAGAGTTTTTGATTAATTTAATCTCAAGTTGACAACAAACCCTATCATTACATCTCCAAATTGGAGTTTACTATTTCAGCTCATGTGTGATGCAAGTGATGTAGGCGGTTGGGGCTGTTTTGCGGCAACGCATCAACAACGTTTTTGACCCGACTACTATGTTAGTATGACCATGAATAGTGCCCAAGTCTACTACACTATTACGGAGAAGGAGCTACTTGCCATTGTAATTGCTATTGCGAATTTGTGCTCGTACTCGATGGGTGCCAAAATTATTGTGCACATGAATCATGCGACAGTTTGGTATCTTATGAGAAAAAAATAATCTAAAGCTCGTTTGATGAGATGAGTGGTTTTGTTGTAAGATTTTTACATTGACATCCAAGACAAGAAAGGAAGTGAAAATCAAGTGGAGGACCACTTATCTCATTTGGAGGAGGAGGGGAGTCCACATGATGGGCTTGACATCAATGTATCTTTTTATGATGAGAAACTCTTTCCACTTTCAATGAAAGAGATGCCATGGTTCGCAAATTTGGAAAATTTCCTTGTCAGTGGTATCATTCTGGAAGAGTTCACTTCAAACCAAAGGAAGAAGATCAAAAGGGATTGCAAGGTCTACTATTGAGATGAGCCATACCTTTTACGGATTTGCATCAATGGGGTGATTAGGAGATATGTGCCAGTGAGGAACAAAGTGATATTCTTGGGGTTTGTCATTATGGGGGGTCAAGAACGGCAAATAAAGTTCTAAGTTGTGATTTCTATTGGTCGACTCTCCACAAATATGCAAATGATTTGGTAATAAGTTGTGATGAATATAAACGAGCCTGGGGAACTCCAAAGAAACATGAGATGCCCCTTACAACCATCTTGGTGATTAATATCATCGATGTTTGGGGAATTGACTTCATTTACCCTTTTGTAAGTTCCTGTGATAACACCGACATTTTGGTCGTGGTGGACTATATGTCTAAATAGGTTGATGTCATTGCTTTACCCAATAATGAGGTTAGAAGTTCAGTGGCTTCCTTAAAAGGGAAATTTTCACACGGTATGGGACTCCATGAGCATTATAAGTGATGGAATGTCGCAATTTCTTTGATCGACAATTATGGTGTCACTCTCAAAGTGAATACACCCTATCATCCACAAGAAAGTTGTCAAGTGGAAGTTTTCAACAGGGAAATAAAGAGTATCTTGTCCAAGACGGTGAATGAAAATTGGTCGGATTGGTCTAAGAAGCTCGATGATGCTATATGGGCATACGAAATAGCTTACAAAACACCTATCAGAATGTCCCCCATCCCAGTTGGTGTTCGAAAGATCTTCTAATTTTTGGTGGAATTAGAGCACAAGGCAGTGTGGGCCTTGAAAAAACTAAATCTTTATTGGAATGTAGCCGCTAACTTCGGGGCTGCACATTTAAATGAATTGAATGAATCTGGTACCATGCTATTAGAGTTTTTTATTCTACAAATAAAAATGAAGTATCTTCATGACATGTATATTTGGAACAAGGAGTTCAAGGACAGTGATCTAGTATTGTTGTTCAACTCAAGGTTGAGAATGTTTCTCGGGATGCTTATGTTGAAGTGGAGTGGTCCATTAAAAGTTATTGGTGTGATAACCTTTGGTGCTTTGTACTTAAAAGACAAGAACAATGAAATATTTCGAGTCAATGGTCACTGAGTAAAGCATTACTTAGGAAAAGTTGGTAAAATCCTTGTGGTGGCGGTTCTTTACTTTAATTGAGGATGATATGATATTTGGGTCGTGCCACGATGTAATAAGGTGCTTCTTGGGAGGCAACACAAGCTCTTCCTTTTTTTCTCATCTAGTTTAGATGTTGTTTGTTGTTTTTAACAAAATTTGAAATGTGTTGTAGTGATCAATGTTAGGTGTTGTGAGCTAGCTAAAGATATAGCATTGCATGGAAATTTGTTGACCACACTTTTATTGTTGTGGTCGCAAAAGAGGAAATGTAGGTAGCAAAAATTTTACTGGGGCCGCAAATACTGACCGCAGACTACATATGCAAATGCAGCCCAAGTGTGAAAATAAGGATCCTCTGAACTTTTCTTGCAACAGTGCGGACCAATTTCACGGCCTATGACATAATTTTGCGGCCGCAAGAGAGCACTTTGAGAGATATTACTAAAAGTAGGTTGATAAAAGTGCAACCGAACTTGAAAAAGTGCGGACCGCACAACTACAAGATCTTCACCCCCAGGTAACAGAGGGCAGACTGCAGTTGGAACTTTCCGGCCGCACTCTCTCTATCTCTCTGACCCGACCCATGCACAAATATAACTGGAGCAGTAGGTCATCATTTTGTACTATTTCGCCATTTCACTTACTAACAAATATTCTACTGGATATCTACTTGCATCCACAACAGGCAACACACAACCATTCACATTCCAATTATTCTAGTTGTACTAGCACAATTTGGTATGCAACACTTCGATCTTGTTACTTTCATTTTGAATTATTTCTTGATTCTTAACTTCTTTTTAAGTCATCCATGTTGCATCCCTTATCTGTGTCCATGTGGGGTAGATTATGAATGGGAAGTTGTAAAGTCATGCTTATAATGGGTTAAGATTGTTGCTATCTTGACTTTAATATGTTACCTAGTTGGATTGAATACAACTGCTTAACCTATGTAATGACTGAGATTCGTACTTAATGTCGTGCCCCCCTATTTTCCTCGCGGAATCGGGTTTCAAAATTAATTTAGGACTACTCCCTTCCTTTTGGGAGAGGGGTACGGAAAGTGAAGAGTCGGCACCTAACGAACTTATGGTGCGTTAGGGAACCTAATGCAAGTGATTCATGAAACCAGTCTACGTTACCAGATATTGGGTAAGAGCTTGAAATTACCTTGAGGGGAAGGTGTTAGGCAGCCCTCGAGGTTCACAATGCTGGGTCCCGATCATTTAACAGATAAGCAGTCTAAGCACACATATGTAAGTGAGACAAAAGGAGTTTAAAAGGTAAGTAGTCTGAGCACACATATGTAAATAAGATAGGGGAGTCCTAAGTTATTAGCCTATAGGATCACATCCGCACAATGCCCGGTAATCCTTCCTCAACTAGAGGGGTTACACGTGATATTAGCGCACAGGTCATCATATCCTTTTACTACCCGATTACCCTCCCCTTAGCGGTTGTATAAGCGTGTTTAGTTAAACGAACTCTAAGCGTGCATTACCCGTCCCTTCCTTGTGGTCCCGGAGGTGTTTAGGACCTATATTTTTAGGCAGTTCTAGACTCTCCTAAAGTGCTTAAAAAGGAAAATATAAGCGACAACAAGGAACAAACAGGACTGTCAAGTAAGACAACAATTAAGGGACCATGTTTACCTCCACAAATAAACAGACAGTTAGCACGTCTCGAACAACAAGATTTCAAACGTTTCAAAAAAGGTCCTAGAGCATGATATCTAAGTGAGCATGACAAACAGAGAATGTGAAGCATTATGTTAAGGCGAAGCAGTGAAGACCTAATAAGTTTTCCTACTGATTTTAGAACATGTTGAATCTGGGCAGTCACAAATAAATAAAACATAGTTTTACAAATTTTTGTAAGGCCTTAATTACCTATAAGCTTGCCTAGGCGTGGTTCAGGGATACCCTATAACATGCTGCAAACAGAATTCTGGAAATTGACTAAAGGAAAACAAACAGTTTGAGTTTTAAAACATCCTATAAACATACTTGTCTAGGTGCTGAAATTACTTTTAAACATTCTTATAGACATGATGGTTATTGACTTAGGCGATGTAGACATGATGTAAAGAAAATACAAACATAGTCCTAAAGCAGGATTTCTAATGCACACCAAGGATGGACATTTTCATTAAGCAGAATTGCAATGGTAACTTAATAACATGATTTCTAGGTGATCATGATTATGCAGAAGCAGAATTCCGTAACAAATGAGGTAATGAGCCTATAACATTGCCTAGTATGCCAGGTTATCTAAAAGCATGGTAAACATGATATAAACCTAAGCATGATTGCTAATGCGAATAACATAATATGAGCCTAAAGCGTGATTTCTAATGCAAGTGAACACAACATAGACCTAAAAACAGAATTTCTAATGCAAGTAAATACAATATAAACCTAAAGAATGATTTCAACCCGGTCTCCCTACAAAAATCCATATACAAATCCATCCCCTTTACTAATTTCCCCAATATCTGTTTACAAAAGTATTATTACAGACCATAAATGAATTACATAATAAATATAAGCTTTACTATAGGGAGCCTGAATTAGGCCTAAAGTAAACCTGGGAATGCTAGGCCTTCAAAACAATCTCAGATGCCCAAAGTTTTATAGCCCACAAGGTGTCCTGGTGTGTCAAAGTCCCTAAGGACCTCAGGGATCTCGGGAAATACTCAGACCAAGACCCTTTCTTAAATAGAGAATTGGTTATGTGTAGTGTGGAAGGGCAAACCCAGTGTGCCGGAGTTTGGAGGAATCTCATGGATTCCTAGGCAGTACACACACTGGAGGGCCAGAACATAATAATCTAAGAATATAAGTGAGAGTGCTTGACATAGTTCGAAAGATCTTAGTAAAATAGTGTAGAGATAAAACTTTTAGGAATGAAAAGGTTTTCAGGAATAGAAACAGTTTTAAGAAAATACTAAGGGCGGAAAACAGTTTTGAAATCAATTCTGAGGAGAACGAAGATCCAACAAACAACCATACAATCATAGAATGCCCAGATTCACAACCATTTAACAAATAACTTTACAAACAGGGGTCAGGGGGTTGGGAACATAGAGAGATCACATTAGAAACACATGAACATGGTACAAGGGGGGAGCATATGGGACAGAAAATGCACAGAACAACTAGGAGTAGCTGATTCAGAGACTTAACAAGTCAGTTATGGTCATAGGCAATTAAGACATAGAGCGGAGGATGGAAATAGTCATGTTGAAGACAGGGGTGCATTATTCATACCAATTAGGATAAATCACATACATTAGGAGTCATGGTCATACTACTTAAGGGGAGTAAACAGGGACTAGATAAACGTGCTGGCCAAGTATCAAACAAAACAAGTAAGACCTAGACATGCTGATTACATACTTGAATAAGAGAGGACATACTTTAAACATGCTGAATAAAGAAGTAAACAGGAAGACAACTGAATACATAGGCCATTAAGTTAGTGCAGAAGGAGACATGGATTAACATACGTGGAGCACATATATTGAGTTTCTGAATTGAACTAAGGACATATCAGTTAAGGAAGAAATGTGCAGACTGTAAAGCAAGTAGAGTTCTACTATTTAGCCTTGGCTTTCAGCCGGCTAGGCCAATAATTAGCACAAGTAGCAAAGAAGTAAGAGAGAGTTTTAGTGTGTGTGTGTGTTCTGAACTAAATTGTTCGTGTGTTGAGAGGGAAAACAATAGTGTATATATATAGAAATTTAAGAGTAGAACAAATAAGGTAAAGGAATCAACATTCACTCAATTAAGGAAATCAAAGAGTCACAGAATACAATCACATAAGGGTTCGGAATAGACCTCTCTTAATTAAGGGTAATTGATCAAATGGTAATAACAGAGGAGTTTAACTAAGGCAAGAATCCCAATCATACCAAATAAATGATCAGTACAATCACAAAATTATACGGGCAATTAGTTAAGGCATAGACGGCCAATTAAATTCATAAACAAGGAAACCAACAAGATTTATGCATACGAATCTCTAACGGAGTAAAGCAATCAGAAAAACTTTCAAAATAACACTGATTTCCGGAAAGAATTACCCAACTTCCATAGTTTAAGTCCACAAATGTTTAAGTCCAAAAATTAGAGCAAAGTAATACGACTGGTAACACAGAAAGTACCCAAAATCGAAGCAAAGGTTGGAAAAATCAGTGTATCACACAAAATCAACTATAGTTTAAGTATTTTTGCACAAATCAGTCACGAAGACGAAAGAACAATTAATCAAACACTTAGGAGTCAGAAAAAACCATTGAAGAACAACTTGGGATGAACCCTAGTTTAGGAAGAGTCGGAATAATCAATTAAAATAAGAAATTTTCAAAGGAAAACATGTAAAAGTACTCGATTCATCTCAGATCTATACAGATCTGAGAAGGATTGACAGTATTAGACTAGCGTTTTCAGAAAAGTGGTGGAGATGATAGAATAGGTCAAGAGACCATAGATTTGTAACAAAACAAGAGGAAAGTCTTACTCATACTCGAAAAATGGCCTAAGACAGACTAATAAGAAAAGTTTCAAACCAGAACCGGCTGGGTTCCTTGAGATCTTCTTAAGGATCTAAGAGATAAGATATATGCCGGTGACGAAGTTTAGAAATAGGGTTAGTTCGAGAGAGTTGAGAGAATAGGGAGGTGATGACGGCGTGTGAGGGAGAGAATGAGAGGGTTTTGGGGGTTAGGTCTAGGTTTAATTATGGAAGGGGGATTATGGACCACTGATCTGGATGATAAATTATCATTATTGAATGTGGGCATTGGGTCGGGCAGGTGTGTATTTGGGCTTAAGGGTTTGGGCTAATTTTAAAAGGGGGTTTGGGCTGGTTTGAAGGGTTAAGTCTGAAAACAAAAGGGGCCATTTATTAAATACCCAAGTATTTGAGCAAAAATAATTAACAAATTATAAAAAGTAATTTTCATGCATAGAAATGTTTTAAAATAACTATTCAATATTCCAAAAATACAATGAGCCATTTTCTGGTAAAATAACACAATAATGTATGCATGGGCTGTAATTGCAAAGTTATTGCAATTGTAAGCAAAAGGTATATATATGGCTATTTGTGAAATAATTTGAACTTAATATGACTATAAATAGCAGAATTAAATCATGAAATGCTATAAAGTCGTTTGTGATGCAATTTTGTAATTATTTGTATAAATAAAGTACTGGGTTAAATTAATTTTAAAAATATAGAAATTATGAAAAAAAATCAATTGATGCTAATGCATAGTATTGAAGGTATATATGCATTTAAAAAATATTATAGGAAAACATTGGATATCAACACTTAACGGTGGCTGTGAATATTTGATTGTGCGGACCGCATTTGAAATTTTGTGGTCCACAATTGTTTGTTTTGGTAGTCTGTATGCTTAACCAAGTTTTGCGGTCTTAATTTTATTGTGCGGATCGCAGTTCGAATTTTGCGCCTGCAAAGAGACGTATGCACTTTTCTTCAGATTCTTCTTCTTTTGGACCTGAGTACACCGCACTTAAAATTGTGTGGATCCCAGTTTGATTTCTGCAGCGGCAGAAGCATGTTTGTAATGTCTTTTAGAGACTTCTCTCTGAAGGTCTTATGCCTCAGTGCAGAAGTTTGGCCGTACTGGGAAATTTTGTGGACCACACTTTCACTTTGCGGAACGCACTTCCACTCAGTCCTCTACATGTTTGAAAATGAACTTCCACTTACTCTTATGTTTTCCCTACTACTATTGTGTATGTGTCAACAGATAATGGTTCGATCAATAGGATAGGCAGATACATCAAAAGACCAGGGTAGCCATGGAAATGGTAGTGGTAAAGGTGCCTTTCCACCAAATGATTTCCAAGAAGCAAACATCTAGCCAGGGGAAAGTTTGAAGCCTATCAAATCTGATTCTTATGTCCCATCTGGTGAAGCCTCTGAAGGCAACTTATTTTCTCTGTATAAAGAGAACAACGAGGAGCAGTCTCAGCCACAAGGGAGTCTGAGTCCTGAGCTGAGCCTTCCACCTCTCAGGATACCTCCCAAGGAACAACTAGAACTATACATGAGTCGAATGCAGCTGCACGAGACTCTGATTCAGATGATGCCCCTGATGATAGAAAACGGGGAAAGGTTACAAGGGATGGCACAGAAAGGACCAGGAAGAAGGTTGTTTGGGAAGATCGGTTCTAGAGCTACAATGCATATATCATGAAAGGCAATTCCTCACCAAAGACCTAGACAAGTACATTGTGGAAGTTCTTGAACAATGTACAAAAAGAAAAGGCTGGATGTAGTTCACTAAGGAGCTGGTTATTGTCAAAGCGCATCTTGTCTGGTAGTTCTACGCCAACACTGCACACATTCTAAAAGGAACCAAGGTTACCAAAGTGCGCAATGTCAAGGTGAAATTTGATTAAAGAACATTGAAAGACTACCTAGGACTTTAGGATGTTGAGCCAAAGGAGTACCTGGACAAACTGGCTGAGAAACAGGAGGTCTAACCTCCGTTTGCTGAGATACATTAACCTGGGCCTACTCCTACATGGATAAGTGTTGGAGTGCCAATATTCCGCAAGACCTTGAGCTTTGAGGCAAAGGGGTGGCAGGCATTTGCTTGCACAAGACTTGGCATATGCCAGAATCAAAGCAACTTACCTTTAGAGAGAGCGGTGCTTGTGGCTTCTATCATGGCCGGGTACTTAATTAATGTGGGTGTCCTGATGTCGACCAATATCACTTTGGTAGCACAACAGGGTAACACTTACTACCCCTATCCCACTACCATCATATAATACTTTACAGATGCCAAAGTGGAGTCTAGACCATTTGACACTAAGATTAAGCAGACCGACCCCTTTGATTTGTACAAGTTTCAAGACTCCAAGAACCCAAAGAAGAGAAGCTAACCTTCAACTACTACTAGCCAGTCTGATGAGCATGCAGTAGCAGCGCCCGATCCATCTAAAAGCTCTTCATCTTCAGTTGAGCCTTCTACTCGTGGAAGGGACACTATTTCTTGATCCACCATCAGTCCCTGCTTCACTAGTTACACCAGCTCTGAGGCTTGTGCCTATGCATAATATCCTATTATATGCCTTGCAGGTTTTTCAGATGTTGGTAAGTCTCAATAACTGAACGTAGAGAGCTGCATCAAAGTTTTCTGAGCTATCTAGTGCAATTTCAGGGCAGTCTTCTACACATCCAAACAATGTCAACATCGATGGGAAGATCACTAAGATCTTGGACAACCAGAAGGTGATCATGGACATATTGGTTCAGCATGGTGCAGTAATTAACAGGTTGACCAAGCATGTGAAGAAGATGCGAAAGAATCAGGCCAACAATAAGACAAATTAGTCGTTGTGGGATGAAATGACTAAGATAGCTAAGGCAGGCAATTTTCCCTTTGACATGCTGATTGATCCCGTCCAACATCACCTAGATTAAAATTCTTAGGATTCCCCTACCACTCATGCTGAGGAGCCCTGCCTTGCATCCAACACTGTTGTTGCGGTGCATGACATGTTCACATTTCAGGCAGCTCCAATGGATGATGATGATATCATCCAATTAGTTGAGCCGTCTCGGAATAACTTCACCCCTATCTACTCTTTGATTTTGTCTTGTTAAGTATTTGGGACAATGCTTACTTTTATTTGGGGGGGGGGGTGGAGAATTTGATTTGATTGGATAAATTTGATGACATTGAGATGTAATAATTGGATGATTCATTTTGTTAATTTTAGTTGTTTGATACATTTAGTAGTAATCTGTAGTTTTTTTGATAGTGTAAATATTATGCTTTTATTTATTCCTTTTCATAATAAGCCTTTGATTTTCTTAATGCCACGGTTCTTTCCAAAGGTGGTCTCTTGAGTGAACCGAGTGACTTTTCCCGGGGATGGATAGTGTAACAACGTTCTTAAGGGAATTAGTCAGTTACATATTTAGACAGGAATAGTAATAAGTAATAATGAATAAAAGCCCTAATGAATCTCATTTATGAAAACGAGTTATTTATGTTTCATGTAGTACCAACATACTTTACTGCATGCATAGGGTTTGAGACAAGGTTGTTGTGAATACTTTTTTAGAAAGCAACTCTATTAAAGTGCCTTTGAGGCTCTTGAGTTGTCTGTGATAATCATTAGGTGGTTGAGTAGACCATAGAAATCTTTGACTCGATTGTGGTTATTATGTATTTTAGTCTATATCTTCTTTTACGGTCTATTTGCATGTGAGATGAGGTGAAATTTTGTTGCTAGTCCAAGTAATTGAGAAAATAGTCTAGAACTTTCCTCGAATGTGCTTCAAGGCATAATTTTAAGTTCTTTTGGTTTGAAAGATGATTGTAGGCTTTCCATGGACCATCTGAGCTTTCAATTATCACCCTATGATCATTATCCCTAGTTATCCCTCGTTGAACCTTTAGCCTTTCTCTTTTGGTAACCTTGCTACAAGCCTTTCATCTTTTTTAACGTGATATCCTCTTGGTACTCGAACCCTCCTAAGAACTCATATGTAATAGTTGGCTCAAAGCCTAAGTTTTTACGAAACGTTGAGAAATCTAGATGAGGTATCATGCATTAAAAAGAGAGAAACCAAATGATCTCCATGAAAGAGAAAGTAAGGAAAGAAAGTAATATGAACAAAAAAGAGCCTGTAAAGTGGCCAAAAAGAGGAGAAATAGAGTGATCCAAGTATCTCTAGCATAAAAATGAAGAATGAAAAAGAATGAAATTGTCAACAAAGAGTCTCTCTATACTTCAAGAAGAGGGAATACCTCCAAGGGTGTGACAAATGTGAGCCAAGAAATGATAAGTGAAGTGCTTAAGGAATGGTGTAACCGCTTGTATCCCATATAGTATCCTACCAGAAACCAAAAGCCTTCATTAGAACCCTCGAGAAGTCCTATTTGATTTCAGACCGAGTATACTTATATTTGTAGTTGTTTTGCATTATCGGACCCGTTCCCCTAAATGAAACTTCCCATAGAGGCTTATTATGATTTATGACTTGCGGGGACTGGTGGTCCGGGATTCGGAGGTGTTTAGAGTGCTATAGGAACATTTGGTTCCTTAAGGTTGGCCTTTAAGGCCAATTTTGACTTCGGTTAACATTTTTGGTAAACGACCTCGCAATCGAGTTTCGTTGGTTCTGGTAGCTTTTTATGATGAATTCGGACCTGGGCGTATGTTCAGAATGGGTTTCTGATAAGTCGGGAGCATTTCAGCGCCCACAATTGAAATAAGAAATTCCTTAAGTTCCTATTTTGGTTTGGGACGTGTTTTTGTGTTATTAAGGCCCGAATGGAATTTTGAGATCGGGAATAGTTCCGTTATGTCATTTATGACTTGCCTTCAAAATTTGGTGTCATTCCGAGTAGTATAGGTCGGTTAGGCCCGTTGTTAGCGAAGTCTAGAAAACTTAAAGTTCCTAAGTTTGGTTCTTGGGGTTTTGAGGTGTGATTTTGTGTTTCAACGTTGTTTTGGGTGTTCTGAAGGCTCGAGCGAGTCCATATTATTATTTGGGACTTGTTGATATATTTATACGGGGGCTCGGGTGGGCCCAGGTGCCTCCCAGACACCACATGAGGCCAAAAACTAGCTGAAATAGCTGTTGGTGCAGCTGTTCTGGTGTGACCGTAGGTGCTGTTGACTAGTCGCAGGTGCGGGACTGCTCCTGCGGTCCCAGCCTCGCAGGTGCGACCCCCAGTGGTCTGGCGAGTTCTCGCAGGTGCGGATAAAGTTCTACAGGTGCGGTCTCCACTCCGCAGGTGCGGGCCTAGGCTCCCCAGTCCATTTCTGCAGGTGCGAGCCTTTGCTCGCAGGTGCGGTCCTCGAGCCGCATTTGCAAAAACACTGTTCAGACAATGTGCTTTTATACACTGGTTTTAATTCATTTTTCTCATCTTCTTCTTCTTCCTTGGGGCGATTTCCACCATTTTTGAGGGGCAAACGACTTGGTTATTGAAGGTAAGTAAATCCTACTCTAATATTGGCTTCATGCATGAATTTCGAGTTAAGTTTAATCAAATAATTAGTGAAAAATCAAGAATTGGGTAGTAACCTAGGACTTTCGATAATTTGAGAATTTACCGGTAAATTAGCTATGGAATCAAGTAAAAATCGTATATTAATGATCCTTAGGATTTAGGTGAGTGTTTCCTTCAAGAATTATTGGAATCCGAGCATGTGGTCCCGGGGTCGGATTTAGATTTTCATCAAGAATGGTGAATTTTGGATAAGTAATAGGAGAATTCCATGCTTTGAATATTAATGTATTTGTGTAACATTTGGCTAGTTTCGAGTCCTCGAGTGTAGAGTTCAGAGTTTCTGGCGCGTTCTCTGTTAGAGGAGTAAATTCGACGCAAGGTGAGTCTCTTTTCTAACCTTGTAAAGGGGAATTGTCCCCCTAGGTGATTAAATGCTATATGCGATAATTTGTGGGGGCTACGTACGTACAAAGTGACGAGAGTCCGTACGTAGCGACTATTAATATTATGTCCGGGTAGTTAGGCCCACATCATGCTTTGTGTTTTACTTGATATGAAATATATGCTTAATGAATTAACGTTACATGTTGCTTATTTCCCCGCAATTAAGGAATTTGAGAAAAACTTGTAAGAATTGTTCATTGAAAAATATTCTCTTTTAAAAGGAATAATGTGTGTGCATGTGACCGCTTCGCAATTTACATTCTGCGAGTGGAGTGTGATTTCCCCCACTCTTATGGGAATGGTCCGTACGCCACGACGGATTGAGAGATGTACTTTTGGTACGGGCCGTTCGATCCTCGGCAGTGCATAGAAAGGATTGAGAAATGCACTTTTGGTACGGGCCGTTCGATCCACGGCAGTGCATAGATGTGAGTACTTTGTGGAGAGGTGGACTTTTGGTACGGGCCGTTCGATCCTCGGTAGTGCACGAACATGACTATCTTATGACTCCGGCCGGTTGTCCTTACCCTGCATGCGTATGATTTATTTGTTACTAAATTCATGGATATTGATCTGACAGATATTTGGGGAAAAGTGAAGTGGTAATTGTTTATTTATTCCCAGTATTCTTGTCTGGATTTCAGTATCTTACATATATACTTGTTGCTTCACTGTCTTTACATGTCTACCGTTTCCATTTTATTATGTTAAATTATACTATTGGACCTTAGTGAGTGTCATGTCGACCTCTCATCACTACCTCTTCGAGGTTAGGCGGGATATTCACTGGGTACATATATATTATGTACTCATGCTGCACTTCTGTACTTAATTGTACTAGTTCTGAGGCTGGTGCTTCTGGTTATCCGACCGGAGCTTGATGTATATTCTTGATCTGACTCCACGGTGAGCTGCCTCCCTTGGCAATTCTCAGCAGTACTATGGAGTTATCTTTTGTTTATTTCTGTCTACTTCTTTCAGACAGTAGTACAGTTTGTATAATCTTTTGTATATTTTACTAGTTCGCCTATTGACTTGTGACACTAGTTCCTGGCACACACATAGTAGACTCTTTATTTTGGGACCGTATATATTGGTTCATGATCATTGTGGCTGTATTTACTTAAAGTTGGTTAATGTTTTCGCTTTTATTTAAATGATCTAAGTTTTAAAGTTTTGGGAATATGTGGGGTTGGTATGCCAAATAAGGATAATCTCGTTAGTAAACAACTGTTGGCTTGCCTGACTCGGGGGTTGGGCGCCATCAGAACCTGTGTTGGATTTTGGGTCGTGACAATATTAGTGGAGATGTAAATGAGGGGCAAGAATATGGTACTTGAAGCTTAACTTTTGACATTCCTTTGTGAGAGAAGACTGAAACCTTTGATGCACTAGAGATTGAGTGTTGAAATTTGAAGTGAGCAAGAATCCTGATGAATGAAGTTAACTCTTGAGGCTCAAATGTCAATACTAAATATAGATAAGATGAGCAAGTTTCATCCTTTTGAAAACTTTAACACCTTGTTTAGAATGCATGAGTGTTGTAGATAATTGTGGGTCCCAAATGAGTATAAATGACTTGTGGGTAACTCCTTGAAATGATCATACAATGAGGGAATGAGGTTGCTAATCTAGTTGCTTGAGGACAAGCAAAGACTTAAGTTCGGGGAAGTTGATAAGTGTAGATTTTAATCACTTATTACTAGCTTCTTGATATAGTTTTTAGTCCGAAATATTGATTATTGT
The DNA here is from genome assembly GCA_005239505.1 of Nicotiana paniculata. Taxonomy (NCBI): domain Eukaryota; kingdom Viridiplantae; phylum Streptophyta; class Magnoliopsida; order Solanales; family Solanaceae; genus Nicotiana; species Nicotiana paniculata. Next base: position 30,290 of record ML360319.1, on the reverse strand, counting down.
CTGTGAATCTAATAAAAATGGTTGAATTGCAGTTGTGCTAGAGAATATATGTTCAATGAAGAAAAATGACTCAAAAAGGAGATGTACTAGTAAAGTTCAGCAAAGAGGAGAAGTGCTGGGAAAAGTGAGGTCCGCAGAATTCCAACAATGCCTGCAAAAGCAAGTGCGGTCTGTAAAAGAAGGAATGTGGGTGCCGAAGAAAAGCTGAAGCTTCAGGAACCTTTGGCGGAAGTCGGTCAACAAAATGAAATGTCCGGTCGCACTTGGTACGCAAAAAAGGTTTCGCACTAACAAGTTTGAAAGATCAGAGAATAAGTAGTTAAAAAGGTCTAAAGCCTCCTCAACTGCGGTCCACGAAAATTGAAGTGCGGTCGTAGAAGACTATGTGCGACCGCAGAAGCTTAAGTGCGACTGCAGAACTCCTCCGCGAAAGCACAAGAAACATCAATCTAGCAAAGTGCGGACATCAGAAGGTGAAGTGCGGCGGTAGAACCCTCCAAAGGGAATATGTTTCAGAGATTTCGGGAGCCCTATAAATAGGACTTTATGACCTTTTTAAGGCATCTTTTCATTGTAGCAGCTAGAAATTCAGTATTTTTAGCTATTTGGAGCAAGTTTGAGCTACAATTAGAGATGATCATCTACTCTTTTTTTTTACTTTAGTTTTACGTCTTTAATTTCTTCGTATTATCATGTTTTTCAAGAATTTTAGCACGAGTAGCTAGATTTTCATCTATGGTTATGATCCAACCCTAGTGTGTAAATCTTATGGGTTATTAATATTATGCTTGCTATTGATTGAGTTAGTGTTATTTAGTCTTGTTTATGTCTTAAAATTAGAGTTGATGGTTGCAAACATTGATTCATGCGTATTTAACTTTGTTTTTATTTGAGAAAGAGAAATTTAGTATAAGAAACTTGGCTAATAAGATTGAACTAGTGGAATTATTTATTATTTTAATTAACGAATTTGAACTAGAGACAGGGATAATCTAACTTGGGCTCATATTCAATTGCACTTATAGCTACCCATTTGGTCTTGAGAGAGCTAAATTGGGCATAATTGTTGAAGGCTAATTTTCATCGTCCCTTTTTAAATTAATTTATTTATACTTCATAATTTACAATAAATATTTTTAAAGTATTTTCTAGTAACAAATACTTATCTTTCCCAAATTAATCAAGTATTACTTTTTAAAATAAATCGCATAGTATTAACACTATGTAATTACAAATATACTTTCTATTTATAAGATTATTAAAATATTCTTATATATACATTATATAGGTTCTATAATTAATTAGATAAGTTGATCTTTGATTTATAGGTAATTAAACTATTATGTGAAATTCGAAATTAGTGTTGCAATTAAGATAAACAAAGTATTTTTATAAATAATCAATTAAAAAATTCAGTAGTATACATAGTAATTATAATTTTTCACATTTATTGAAAAGTGGTAAGTTTATTTAAATTAAATTCAAAAAGGGATTAAAAGAAAAAGGGCTACAATTGCAATTTTCAATCAAATGTAAAATGGCTATTCTTCAAATGATTTTCAGCCCAATTACTAAGGCCCAAACGAAATGTATCCAGTCCAAATATCCACATCTCTTCCCAGTTGGAAATCCAAGACACTATCTTTGCACCAATTACGACGTACCACATCACCCTCCCTCACCACTTGCACAAGAAACACAAGGAATCTGAGACGTCTGTCCCTCAGATCAACGACTCACAATTGGTCTCTGTTTGTCTTTAATTAAAAAACGCAGAGATCTAATCCCAACCATATGATCAAAGTAATCAAACGACCACCGATTCTTCTCACTTAAATCATTTCTAAATTTCCAATTAGCAAAATAATCGGAGTCGTTGATTAGTTGATTCAACGGCTACTGTTCCATCTCTCGTCTTTAATCTTAGAGACAGATCCCATTACCCCAAAAACCTAATCATTTCTCTTTGACACAACCCCCTTATTTCCATTTCCTCTCCCTTTTCTCTCATCCCTTCCAACCCATTAGTCATGAAAACCTTGCACGAAACAGTGCAAGGTCACAAGACCTTACCAAATCGTCCTTTCCTACTTCTCCATCCTCGAATCCCATTAATTTTTTCTTTTTGCTATTCAAATCTAAGATATTAGACATGGCTAGCAAGGTTGAAACCCCATTCTTTTGTTCTTTCAAATCAGACTTACATATTTTTCTCCTTTGTCCCTAGGTGATGAAGCCAGTGAGTCCAATTTCCATTCTCGTCGATTGAATTCAAAACCCCCAATTTGAAACCCTAGATCTAAATGATAAAACATCATTTCATCTGGTTTCTCTACTCATTCTTCCAAATCGGAGCATGCATGTGCACGTTTCAGAGCTTCATCATGAATATTTTGTACCCTGAGGTCAAACGTAGTGACCTCTGGGTTTTTGGGCTTTGTCCGATGGGTTTTCCTTCAACGGTCAATTTCTTTGATTATAATTCCCTCTCTTCATGACATTCTTAACTTGATTTTGTAACATGTAAATATCCCTTGTCTCTATAAGATTACAACCTCACCTGTAGTGTCTATGTATGATTGGCTGAATATTGCATATATCCCTGTTTAACTCTATGATTCCATGTTCTTGTCTTAAACTGTACTCAGTCCTTTCGTCTTTTGAAATTTGAACTAAACCTGATCTCTAAATCTTACAGAATGATTTTAGGTGATACTGTCTGAACATGATGACTTGTTTAAGGTTAATACTATTGTGAATGTGATCCTATTGACCCCTTTAGGGATTCCATGTTCAAAACTGTGAACTTGTAATCATGTTGAGAGTTTGATCTTGTTTCTTATACCTCTGATAACTTTTGTAAAAGTGGTTAGCTATAACTGTTTTGTCCAAACCGTTACTGATGTCCTTTAGAATTTCCAAGTAGTGTTACTGATTCATTCAAGTGCTAGTGGTAAGACCTAAGCGAACCAATCTATAATTAGTCTATCATAGTAGAAATATTTACATCTTCTGGGTTGCTGCACACCTGAACTCTGTATATATTACCTTCCCTTTGAATGTGTTTTTTTCCTAATGATTATACCTCTAACAGTATGTTATGATGTTTTTATTTCTCTCCTATATGTGCTCAAAACCTAACCTTTAGGTTTATCTGATATGTGTATTGTTCATTTGGTATCAAATATAGTATGTGTGCCCTTATTTTATTCTGTTAGAAAGGGAGATTATACTTTTGTGATAAGTGATACTATAGCATTTAGTTTACATTGAAAGGTCCTCACTGGAATTTAAACTCATAAGGAAAAATATATTGTTAGTGGTTATGGGTATTTGGGAGTGGAGTTTAACTCCATGTTGGGCTGCTGTCCTTGGCACAAGCATTGCCCCGAGACTTGAGCCCCTTCGGAACTTTGAAGTGTCGAGGGATTCAAAGAGGGCATCGACCTTGAGTAGCACCCCCTCCTTAGCCTTTAACTCATTGACACTTTTGGGTTTTTAAGGGTTTAGTGTTTAATGACAATGAAAGGTTTTCAATGTAAATCATTTGCCATGTATAGCCACCACATTAGTATAATTTCTCATAGTGTTAGAATATTAATATTTTAATATGTTCTGCTCCAGCCGTTTGTCTATATATTTCGTACGCGGTTCAATATGTTGAATATATAGAGCATGTATCTAATGACTTACTTTTTTCTTTTGGGCATGTACATCCACTTGGGCCTTCTGAGTTCCTAAGGAACTCAGGCCCAATCCCAACCTTGGAACATTTCGTAAAGTCCAAAATCATTTGTAGCCGCATCTCTCTACTGTTGGGCCTGCCTTCTTTAGGCCCAATTACTAGACTCAATTCCTCTTTCCTTCCATTCCTTTGTTATTATCTATTGCTTTCTTAGTCTAGTTTACTGCTTCATTACCTTTTATCTACTGCCTTGTTACTTTATTGAATCTTTTTTGTCATGTATACAATACTCATATATTAGATTACATACATTATTTTCATGCTTTAATATCATATAAACATATATAGGAAAGCCTTAAATGATTTAGTATTTAAAAATAATTAGTTAGTAAGTAATCCTTATTATTTTTTCCCTCACCTTTCCTTTTCTTAAAAGATTTTGAAGCCCATAACTTACTAAAAATAGCGGCCCATTTTCAAAAGGAAAATCAGAACTGAATAGCAAACTTTACTATCACGAGAAGAATAAGAATTTTCTTAAAAGATGAAGTACTGTCGCCCCAAAAGGATTTTCAAAATACTTCTTTTCTCCGAAGTTTTAAAAGACAAGGTATATCTTAGGCTCACTATTACAAACATCTTTTATAATTACATGAACAACTGTTCCCTAAATCAACTGTTTTCATAACTTAACCTCTTTTCACAAGCTTTATAAAATATAGACCATTTACATACATATTGCAAAACTCTTTCAACTATATCCCCAAACACAGACTCCTTCATAAATTCATATCCTTTTAAAGATCTCGCATTCCTTTTATTAGTATCATGCTTTCTCTTAGATATATAGTAATTCATTATCTTTAATAGTAATTAAGCATAATACAAATAATTGATACCTTAAAATTAGTCAAAGTCATATGGAGCTACCTCAGGTAGATTTTAAGGGGTGCCTAACACCTTATCTTTAGAAGGACAAGAACCCTTATCCATTATCTCACAGGTTCGCAAACCTGTAAGGAACATGACTTAGTAATTAAATAGGTACCCTAGTATAGCTTCAAATATTAGGTTGCAACCTTTTTTTATCAGCAGCAGAGAAACCACAAGTTGAATCCTATTTTGACTTGTGCAAAATAGGGTGCAATAATAATCACTCTTTAACGGAGAGGTATTGAGTGAATACATGAGTATTGGGAGTCATAAGCCCTGATTTACCAAGAAAACATAAATTTACTTTACCTATCAGGTTTACACCGAGGTTATGATTTCAATCCCAGGACTTTCTCATTTGATAAAAACTTAAAAGATATTTCACTTATTACTTACTTGCTAGCTTAGTCACAATTCTTAGTTGTTTAATTAGTAAAACTGATACCCACCTTCGTTTGAAAGATATTTTTAGTTATTTAAAGTTGCTCACAGAAGTGTTTAACATAACACCCAATCTAAATTACATGAGATTCGACCCCGACTTGCGTTGGATTTTATTATTGTAACGGCCATTTCATATTACATTACTTGTGGTGTTAATTGGATGTGATCAGTTCGCATGTAGTCAATCACGTTTGCGATGATGTGGGAGCAGTAGCCCTTTGCGATCACATGGTCTTTTTGTGATCGCGTAGAGTAATTAATGGGAATGTAACGACCCGGCCGGTCGTTCCGAGAGTAATAGGACCGTTTCCCCTGTTTTTGCTTCATTATATGTGGTTCAGCTTCATTATGTTGTGATATATTGGTCGGCTCGGGTTCGAAGCAATTTTTGGAGAGAAATGAGACACTTAGTCTCTTAACTTGGTTCAATAGTTGGAAAAGTCAACCGAAAGTTGACTTAGTGGTAAATGACTTTGGAATGCAGGTTTTATGGTTCGGATAGCTTCGTTAGGTGATTTGGTACTTAGGAGTGTGTTCGGAATGTGGTTTTGATGTCCGGTGTAGAATAAGGCTTGAATTGGCGAAAGTTAGCTTTGACGATTTCCGGTCGGCAGTGGAAAATAGGCTATAGGGGTCAGAATGGAATTCCGAAAGTTGGAGCAGGTTCGTAGTGTCATATTGGATGTGTGTGAAAAATTTCAGGTCAATCGGAAGTGTTTTGGATGGTTTCGGCATCTTTGGTGAAATTTAGAAATCTCAAAGTTCATAGGCTTGAATCCGATATGGTTTTGGTGTTTTGGCATTGTTTTAGGTGTTTCTAAGGCTAGACTAAGTTTGAATAAGGTTATGGGATGTGTTGGTACGATTGATTGAGGTCCCGAGGGCCTCTGGTGAGTTTCGGGTGGTTAACGGATCAATTTTTGGTCTTGAGTGATGGCATATTTTTCTGGTGTTTTGGTTCTGGTTTTCTCCTATGCGATCACGTAGGGATTCCTGCGATCGCGTAGGCTTAGCAGAGGGGGCTGGGTAAGTTGCTCTATGGGATCTCGGAAGAGAGGATGTGATCGCGTGAGAAGGGAGCCTTGGGTCTTCGCGAACGCGTGGCCTTGTTTGTGTTCGTGTGGAGGAGAGTGGGCGGGTGAGGAGTGGAAGGATTTGTGCTATGCGGTCGTGTGGGAAGGTTCACGATCGCGTGGGCTATTCCATGATCGCGTAGGGTTAAATATGGGGCCTGGGCAATGTGCTTTAAAAGGGCCATTTCCGCGAGTTTAGCCCACTATTCACCATTGTTGGACGAAATTGGAGCTCTTGAGGGAGATTCAAAGAGGTATTCAAAGGGGAACGTTTGGAGGTAAGTTTTTTGACTTCATAACTCGATTCTATGTTGTTTTATTACTAATTAAACTTGAAATTAATTGGATTTTAACCCAAATTTGGGGAAGTTAGGGCATGAGAAATTGAGACTTTTATTGAGTAATTGAAGGGGCTATTGTGGTCCGATTTTTATGTTCTTAGTATGTATAGACTCGGGAAAGGATGAGAATTCTTGTGATTTGATTTTTATAAAATTTTGAGACGTGGGCCCGGGGGCCGGGTTTGGCCAACTTCGGGAATTTTGGTTAAATTTGATAATTTTCGAGTGGGCTTTGTTCCTTTAGCATATATTGATGATATTAAGATGGTTATGGTTAGATTTGGAGCAACCAGAAGCCGATTCGAGAGGCAAGAGCATCGCAATTTAGTATTAGGGCCGGGTTGAGGTAAGTAATGACTATAAATCTTGTCCTGAGGGTATGAAACCCCGGACTTCGTGTTTTCTCACTATTTTTGGAGTGGCGCTCATGCCGGATGACGAGTGTGTGGCGTGCACTGATTTTGATTTGGACTTGGTCCTTTCCGTGGCAACTATTGAGTTGCGTATTACTCTAAATCATATGTTAAATCGTGTTCTAAAACCATTGCTATTCTTCGGCTGTAAGCCATGTTTTGGGCCTTGCGCCGACTTGTTTAAACCGCTTGGAGGATTTTTACTACTATTTCCTCACTGTGTTGACTTATGATTTACACTCAGTCATATTATGCTTAACTATTTTTGGAACTCAGCCTCATTTACACTATTTGAGTTATAAAATGATGTTTTGGGTCGAGTACCATGTTTTACTGATAGTCCGAGGGGTTTACTGGGAGTTTCTGACTGAGTGAGGCCGACTGTCACGACCCCAGTTCGCCCTCCGCAAACATGTCGTGATGTCACCTAGTCCCTATAACTAGGTAAGCCTAACAATGCGTAAAAACAACATAACTTGCGGAATAATTAAGTAAAAATTGAACAAATCTTAAAAGAAAGACTGCATATAAATGTCTCTCGGCATATACAACTAAAAAAAAATAATGCGGAAGTCTACAATATCACCCCAAAACTCGGAAACTCACGGGAAACACATGCTAACGGAAAGGTAATAAACGGCTCTAACTCCAGAATGTGTAAACAATTGTAAGGAAGGAAAAACTTTCCACTAAAGCTGGAATAAGATAGAGACTCCTGGTTTGCGAACGCGACAGATGTACCTCGAAGTCTCTGCTAGGTCTCTCAACCTCGGGGATAGTGCGCCTGGGTGGAGGTACCTGGATCTGCACATGAAAAACATGTGCAGAAGGGGCATGAGTACACCACAGCGGTACTCAGTAAGTGCCAAGCCTAACCTCAGTCGGGTACTGGCGAGGAAGGTCAGGGCCCTACTGAGGTTAAACAATATAATAGGAATTTACAGTATGAAAACATGCAGTAATAGTGAGCACAACAGTGAAATAAGAGAGGTCAAACAAGGTAATAACTCAAAAACTCAATGAGCGGAGTAAACACGGAATATGTACAGCTCAATAACAATGGTAACAATGAGGATCTCCCCCGATACCGTCCTGTAGTCCTTTTCTCAACTGTCCAGTGGATCTCCCGGGATACCGTCCCGTAGTCCATCATATGTGTATATCCGAAGGATCTCCTGGGATACCGTCCCGTAGTCCAGCTATCAATGTGCAGGGGGATATATCGGGAGTCGAACCCACAGTCCCAAAGTAAATATGCAGGGAGATCTGTTGGGAATCTAACCCGCAGTCCCAAAGTAAATGTGCAGAGGGATCTATCGGGAATCTAATCCGCAGTCCCAAAGTAAAGAAACAAGAGGGGGGGGGAGCTACCGGAATCCCATATTCGTAGTCTCAATGTAAATACGCAGCCACAACAAGAAGATATTCAGAAATAGAGTGCAAGAATATAAGTCAACAAGTAGTTCTAGCCTAACATTCTTCACGTAGTACAATTAAAGCAACTTAAGAAAATAAGCAATTTAGGACAACTAGGCATGCTTTTCTAAGCTAACATAAATTATAATTGCAAGTAGAATAAAACAGGTAAGAAAGAAACTCAGTCTAAATAGTTAAAGTAAAATCGGATGTTCAACAATTAGCACAAGTACGCGCTCGTCACCTCACGTACGAGGCATTCAATTACAAATTATCACTTCATAAGGGGAAAGGTCCCCCACACAAGGTTAGACAAGCCATTTACCTCGAACCGGCTCAAAATCAACTCGAAACCAAACTTTTGCCACGAGTATCCGAATCCAAGTGGCCAAAATATATTCAAAACAATTACATAACGTAAATAACATCCCGAGCAACTGATTCTACTATTTAATTCAAAGCTAAGGCGCGAAATTAAGTAAAATTACCAAAATGCCCCTCGGACCCACATCTCGGAATCAGGTAAAACTTATATTTTCCGGACACCCATTCACTCAGTAACTCACTCGACCAGAAACATCAAAATCCAATGCCAAAAACCCCTTAAATTCTCAGAATTTCGTTTTGGGGAAGTTCATCAAGTTCCCATGGTTTCCCCCCATTTTTGATAATTAAACTAAAGAAAACAACGGGGATTAATGGTCTAACAATGAATTAGGATTAGAAAACCTTACCTATGATACTTCTCTTCAAAACCCACTGAAAATCACCAATTCCCGAGTTCTCAAACGATTTTTAGACTTATGAAATAAACCATCAGATTTTTGGAATAAACACACAGGGATCTTGCACCTGCAGTCCCGATCATTGCACCTGCGGAAAAAGCATCGCAGGTGCGGAATTCACTTAAGTCCACTGGGGCCGCACCTACGGTCGTTTGGTCGTGCCTGTGGTTCCGCACCTGCGGAACTCAGGTCGCACCTGCGACCATTGGCCAATTCCCTCGCCATCGCACCTGCGATCAGCCCTACTGCGCCTGCGTGTCCGCACCTGCGGGTAAACCTTCGCAGCTGCAAAAACACCAGAAGAGTTTTGGTTCAGCCATTTGATAAGTCCCAAATTCTACCGTTAAGCATCCGAAACAACCCTGAGGCCCCCCGGGACCTCAACCAAAACCACCAACCGACCCTAATACCTTATTCGAACTAGGTCGAGCCTTAAAAACACGTCTCATAACATCAAAATCATCGATTATGCATAGGTTCAGGACTTGGAACTTAGGAAAATTCTAGAATTCACATCCGACGCTGAAACACGTCTAAACTCATCTGAATTACCTCAAATTTTGCACACACATCCCAAATGACATGACAGAACTACTGCAACTTTCGGAATTCCATTCCGAACCTCGTATCAAAAACTCAGTAACGAACTGGAAACTTCAAAAATTCAAGCTTCGGCATTTCAAGCCTAAATGAGCTACGGAGTCCCAAAATGCGTTCCGATCACGCTCCCCACTCCGAAATCACCTAATGGAGCTAACGGAACCATCAGATTTCCATTCTGAGGCCGTCTTCACATTGTTTCGACAACAGGCAACTTTCCAACACCTAAGCTCTCATTTAGGGACTAAGCATCCTAAAACTCTCTGAAACTCAAAACCTAATGTTCCGGCAATTCAATTTAGCAGAAATAGACTTGGGAAAAATAGTTAATAGGGGATTGGGGCGTAAATTCTTATAACGATAAGACGGGTCATTACATCCTCCCCTTCTTAAGAAAATCGTTCGTCCTAGAACGAGCATAGAAACATACCTGAAGCTGGGAAAAGATGAGGGTACTGAATCCGCATATCCTGCTCAATCTCCCAAGTCGCCTCCTCGACTGGCTGACCCCTCCACTAAACCTTTACTGACGCAATATCCTTTGACCTGAGCTTTCTGACCTGCCTGTCAAATATAGCTACAGGATCCTCAACATATGATAGATCATTGTCCAATTGGACTGAGCTAAAATCCAAGACATGAGACGGGTCACCGTGATATCTCCGGAGCATCGAAACATGAAATACCGGATGAACTCCTGCCAAGCTAGGAGGTAAGGAAAGCTCATAAGAAACCTCCCCAACACGCCTCAATATCTCAAAAGGGCCAATAAATCTCGGACTCAACTTTCCTTTCTTCCCAAATCTCATAACGCCCTTCATAGGCGAAACCCGAAGCAGAACCCGCTCTCCGACCATATATGAAACATCACGAACCTTCCGATCCGCGTAACTCTTCTGTCTGGACTGGGTTGTACGAGTCTATCCTGAGTGACCTTAACCTTCTCCAATGCATCCTGAACCAACTCTGTGCCCAATAGTCAGGCCTCACCTGGCTCAAACAAACCCACCAGAGATCTGCACCTCCCACCATATAAAGTCTCATACGGCGCCATGTGAATGCTTGACTGATAATTGTTGTTGTAAGCAAACTCCGCCAATGGCAAGAACTGATCCCAAGACCCTCCAAATTCAATCACACACGCACGGAGCATACCCTCAAAAATCTGAATAGTGCGCTCGGACTGTCCGTCCGTCTAGGGGTGAATGTTGTGCTCAACTCCACCCTGGTACCCTACTTCTGCTGAACGGCTCTCCAGAACCGTGAACTGAACTAAGTACCTCTGTCTGAAATAATAGAAAGTGGAATACCATGCAGACGAACGATCTCTCGGATATAAATCTCTGCCAGCCGCTCCGATGAATAAGTAGTCAGTACCGGAATGAAATGGACTGATTTGGTCAGCCGATCCACAATCACCCAAATAGCATCATGCTTCCTCAATGTCCGAGGAAGTCCAACCACAAAGTCCGTGGTGATCCGCTCCCACTTCCACACTGGAATCTCAATCCGCTGAAGTAACCCTCCCGGTCTCTGATGCTCACATTTGACCTGCTGACAGTTGAGACACTTGGCTACAAACTCTGCTATATCCCTCTTCATTCTTCGCCACCAGTAGTGCTGTCTCAGATCCTGGTACATCTTCGTGGTACCCGGATAATGGAATACCGCGAACTATGGTCCTCCTAAAGAATCAACTCCTGAAGCCCATCTACGTTGGGCAAACAAATACGGCCCTGCATCCTCATCAACCCATCCTCTCCTATAGTCACATCCCTGGAATCACCCCGCCGGACTCTATCCTGGAGAACTAAAAGATGGGGATCATCATACTTGCGCTCTCTGATACGATCATGGAGGGAATATCGAGCAACGACACAAGCTAATACCCGGCATGGCTCAGAAAGATCCAATCTCACGAACTGACTGGCTAAGGATGGAACATCTAAGGCTGGAGGCCTCTTAGCTGCATGAAGGTATGCCAAACTCCCCAAACTCTCCGCCCGGCGACTCAAGGCGTCGGTCACCATATTAGCCTTCCCCGGATGGTATAATATCATGATGTGATAGTCCTTTAGCAACTCTAACCATCTACGCTGGCGCAAATTTAGATCCTTCTGTCTGAATATGTGCTGCAAACTTCGGTGGTCAGTATAAATCTCACAAGGCACACCGTAAAAATAATGACGCCAGATCTTCAAGGCATGAACAATTGCAGCTAACTCAAGGTCATGGATAAGGTAATTCTTCTCATGTATCTTCAACTCTCTGGACGCGTAGGAAATCACCCTACCGTCCTACATCAACACCGCTCCAAGGCCAACTCGCGAGGCATCAGAATAAACTGTATAAGACCCCGAACCAGTAGGCAATACCCAGATTGGAGCTGTAGTCAAAGCTATCTTGAGCTTCTGAAAGCTCACCTCACACTCCTCTGTCTACTGAAATGGAGCACCCTTCTGGGTCAATCTATTCATAGGGGCTGCAATCGATGAAAATCCCTCCACAAAACGACGGTAGTAGCCCGCCAAGCCAAGGAAATTGCGAATCTCTGTAATTGAGGACGGCATGGGCTAACTCTGCACGACCTCTACCTTCTTCAGATCCACCCGAATGCCCTCACTCGATACTACGTGGCCTATGATGCCACATAACTCAACCAAAACTCACATTTTGAGAACTTTGCATACAACTTCTTCTCTCTCACGTTCTGAAGCACTGTCCTCAGGTGCTGCTCATGATCTTCCAAACTCCGGGAGTAAACAAGAATATCATCTATGAAAACAATGACGAACGAGTCGAGATATGGCCTGAACACACTGTGCATCAAATGCATAAGTGCTGCTTGGGCGTTAGTCAGCCCAAATGACATAACTATAAACTCGTAATGACCATACCGAGTCTTGAAGGCAGTCTTCGGGATATCCGGCTCCCGAATCTTTAACTGATGGTAACCTGAGCGGAAATCAATCTTAGAAAATACCTGTGCGCCCTGAAGCTGGTCAAATAGATCATCAATATGAGGCAAGGGATAACAGTTCTTCACTGTAACCTGTTCAACTAGCGATAATCGATACACATGCGCATAAAACCACCATTTTTCTTCACAAACAAGACAGGAGCACCCCAAGATGAAACACTGGGTCGAATAGAACCCTTATCAAGAAATTCTTGTAACTGATCCTTCAACTCCTTCAACTCAGGAGGAGCCATACGGTACGGAGGAATGGAAATGGGCTGAGTGCCCAACAACAAATCAATGCCAAAATCAATGTCTCTATCGGGCGGCATGCCCGGAAGATCAGCTAGAAACACATCGGGATAATCCCGTACTACTGGAACTAAATCAACAGAAGGGGTATCAACACTGACATCTCTCACATAAGCTAAATATGTGGCACACCCCTTCTCAACCATACGATGAGCTTTAAGGATAGAGATAACTCTACTGGGAGTGTGATCTAAGGTACCACTCCACTCAACACGCGGAATACCTGGCATAGCGAGTGTCACGATCTTGGCGTGACAATCAAGGATAGCATAATGGGAAGACAACTAGTCCATGCCCAAGATAATATCAAAATCCACCATATTGAGTAACAATAAATCCGCACTGGTCTCAAAACCACGAATAGTAACCAAACACGACCGATAAACGCGGTCCACAATAAGGGAATCTCACACATGAGTAGAAACATAAACAGGAGAACTCAAAGAATCTCGGGCTATGACCAAATACGGAGCAAAATAAAAAGACACATAAGAATACGTGGAGCCTGGATCGAATAGAACTGATGCATCTCTGTGACAAACTACATGTAATAACAAAATCGGAGGCAACAGCCTCGGTACGAGCAGGAATAGCATAATATTTGGCCTGGCCTCCCCCTCGAGGGCGACCTCTACCTCCCCGACCTCCGCCCCTAGCTGGCTAGGCAGCTGGAGCTGTGATCATGGCCTGAGAACTCTGCTAAGCACGTTGTGGCTAAAAAGTTATGTGAAGATGCACCCCTAACAAGTCTGGGGTAGTCCCTAACCATATGGCGTGTATCGCCACACTCGAAACAAGCTCTGGGAGGACATGGTGGCTGTGACTGGCTAGGGCTAGGTATGCCAGACTGACCTTTAAAAGCACCCCGCACAGGAGGCGCGCTAGAAATTGGATGTGCGTAGTAAGGCTCCTGAGGCCTGGGTGGAGCTGGGGTACCGCTGGCTGTTGGAAGAGCTGAATGAACGAGGCGGCCCATATAACCCCTACCATGTCGACCTGCTGCTGGGCTACGGGCACCAGAGTAGTGGCCCGACTCTGGAGACCTCTTGGCCTCTCTCTCCTCTCGCTCCTTACCGAGCATACCCTCGATCATCCTAGCAATGCTCACTACCTGCTGATAAGGAATGTCCATCTCAAACTCTCAAGCCATGCTAGATCTGATGGGTGGATTAAGACCCACAATGAACCGGCAAACCCTTTCGCGGACAATAGCAACCAAAGCCGGTGCATGCCTAGCCAATCTGGTGCAATGTGTAGCATACTCTGAAATTGTCATAGCACCCTGGCGCAAATGCTCAAACTCTACGTGCCATGCGTCCCTGAGGCTCTGAGGAAACAACTCTCTTAGGAATATATCTGAGAACTGGGTCCGAGTAAGTGAAGCAGCCTCGTCTGGACTATCTAACTCATAAGTGCGCCACCAATCATAAGCGGCCCCGCGAAACTGGAAGGTAGTAAAGGAAACCCCACTAGATCCGGCTATACCCATAGTGCGAAGAATACGGTGACACTCCTCTAGAAACTCCAAGGAATCATCTGATGCTTGTCCACTGAATACCGGAGGATCATAATTCTTGAACTTCTCAAGTCTTCGCTGCTCGTCCTTTGAAGCAGCTGACACATCCTCAGGTTGAACTGGCACTACAGGCGGCAGATGAATGATCTCTGGGACCTGCTCCACATGCACTCGTTTCTCAGGAGTGTGGGTGGCGGGAGTCTGTGCTCCTTCCCCGGCCTGGGATGTGGCTACAGCAAGGGGAAGAAACCCTGCCTGAGCCATAGTGGTGTACATAGACATGAACTGAGCTAACGTCTCCTGAAGGGCTGGAGTAGTAGTGGCAGAAGGCGTGTCAGGTGCCTGGACTTCGGCTGGATCTGCTGGTGGTACCTCGGCGGCAGCTCGTGTAGGTGCTCTCGCTGCACCACGTGCGCGTCCTTGGCCTCTACCTCGGCCCTGGCCTCTGACGGCTGCAGTAGAGGGCGCGGGTGCCTGATTGTCCCGAGTAGCACGTGTCCTCACCATCTGTGAGTGAATAGAAGACAGAGGTTTAGAATTGATGTAAAAAAAAAATATCGCACGACAAGGAAATCAAATGAAGTAAAGATATTTCCTAAACAGTTACATAGACCCTCGTAGATAAGTACAGACGTGTCAGTACTGATCAACGAGACTCTAATAAACCGGCGTGTGTTCCGTGACTCCTATGAACCTAGAGCTCTGATACCAACTTGTCACGAACCCAGTTCGCCCTCCGCGAACATGTCATGATGGCACCTAGCCTCTACAACTAGGTAATCCTAACAATGCGGAAAAACAACATAACTTGCGGAATAATTAAGTAAAAGCTGAACAAATCTTAAAAGAAAGACTGCATATAAATGGCGCTCGGCATATAAAACTCAAAACAAATAATGCGGAAGTCTACAATATCACCCCAAAACTTGGAAACTCACGGGACACACAAGCTAACAAAAGTGTAATACACGGCTCTAACTCCAGAATGTCTAAACAACTGTAAGGAAGGAAAAACTTTCCACTAAAGCTGGAATAAGATAGAGACTCCTGGTCTGCGGACGCGGAAGATGTACCTCGAAGTCTCCGCTAGGTCTCTCAACCTCGGGGATAGTGCACCTGGGTGGAGGTACCTGGATCTGCACATGAAAAACATGCGTAGAAGGGGCATGAGTACACCAAAGAGGTACTCAGTAAGTGCCAAGCCTAACCTCGGTCGGGTAGTGACGAGGAAGGTCAGGGCCCTACTGAGGTTAAACAATATAATAGGATTTTACAGTATGAAAACAAGTAGTATTAATGAGTACAACAGTGAAATAAGACAGGTCAAACAAGGCAATAACCCGAAAACACAATGAGCGGAGTAAACACGGAATATGTAAATCTCAATAACAATGGTAACAATGAGGATATCCCAGGATACCGTCCTGTAGTCCTTTTCTCAACTATCTAGTTGATCTCCCGGGATACCGTCCCGTAGTTATGTGTATATCCGAAGGATCTCCCGGGATACAGTCCCGTAGTCCAGCTATCAATGTGCAGGGGGATCTATCGGGAATCGAACCCGCAGTCCCAATGTAAATATGCAGGGGGATCTATCGGTAATCTAACCCGCAGTCCCAAAGTAAATGTGCAGGGCGATATATCGATAATCTAACCCGCAGTCCCAAAGTAAACAAACAAAGGGGG